>JAGDQP010068603.1:0-10999 GCA_022664845.1 Lepisma saccharinum
CCAGCAGGGGCAAAGTTGGTCCCTCTAGGTCAAACAATAGGTTAAGAGATCACCACTGACCAGGGCTTGAAATCGATCGGAGCAGGCCAGAGTGCCGTTCCGATTCGTGAATGTCTTGAACCTTCCTGTTCCGTCTCGTCAATATGGTAATCATAGACAAACAAGGACAAAAGCATGTTAAGAATGGTAAAGCGTTCCGTTTCTTGAAAATTTTTATTTCGAGCACTGGAGATGACCGAGAACAAGGCTTCAGAACACTTCGAAAGCCGCTATGCAAATGGCCACTAGTCGAGCGCTACGAGCCAGAGATCAGGAGAGGGATACGAGATAGCAGACCATAATAAAATTCCCCAGGAACCAGATTTGAATTTAGTTGAGTTCATCAAATCAACAGCTAATTTCGAAGAGAACATTATAGTTATTCTGCGGAGAAGAGAGTTAAGTATTAACGAGGAGATGCCCATCCACCGCAGACAGTTAATACCGAAGTTGAAGGAAAGTGAGAATTCAACTTGGAAGGTTCGGAGGCCACTAAGTAATAGTCCAACGCGCCAATTGGACTTTGCGCTGGACTTCCTGAAGAATTGAATTTGAATTTCATTTATGGCCTTTAGGCATCTAAGGCTCAGGCTTGGATAGTGGAGGAGAAAGGATTCGGGAAGGTGTCGGCCAGGGCCTATGTTGAAGGTGTCGTTCCGGCACTTGCCTGGCGTGACTGAAGAAAACCCTTCGGAAAACCTCAGTCAGGATCGTCGGTTACTGGGATCGAATCCAGGATCTCCCGAATACTACATCAATGCTCTACCACTGAGTGACATCCTGAAGACTATAAAGAACCAACAAGACTAAAGAAACGAGACACCTACTCTCAAAAGGAAGAGAACACCCGAGAGGGACAAGCAAACACCAACACTCAGACGTCCCAGTACAGGCACCATAGATAACCAGCTGGAAATCTGAAGAAAGAAGCACAGGAATTAAAACTGCAACATAAAATCGCAGCAATTTTAAGGACTAACAAAATATTCTGTAAAGCGAAAGCTGTCTTTCACGAATACAAAATCTATTAATAAATGAACATTCTTCTCCAATTAACAACTCTCACAACTTGCATAGAAAAAGAAATAAGAAAAGAGGCAGATGTACAAGCAAGAAAATCAATATGAGTGAATATCTTTTTCATAACCTGACAAAGATTAATGTAATTGCACATGAGATCGAAATCTTAGAGAATGGACTCTTCGTTCTGCTCCACACCTAAACCGAATACTTTAACCCTTATAAAACTGTTAAAATTTTCATGCAGAACCTGGATAGGGATTACCAGAGTGCACTACGTGAGATAAAAACAAATTCACAGAAATACAAAATGGCTCTTGCAAAATTCAAAGGTAGTGCTTTGGAACCAGATATATCATTCAATGTATACGAGAGCATACTGGTCATCTACAAAAGAAGGTGTTAATATTCCTTGAAATCAGTAAAAAATAAAAGCCTCACACTACAACAAAAATGTGCAATAAACAAACTTAATATAAGAAAAATATAATTATCAAATCCACGGACAAATCAGCGGGGGACTAGTCATTCTAGAAAAACAAGACTATGAAGCAGATGCATTGCTACGATCAAAGAATGGGAACATTCAAAAAATAATTGAAATAAGGGAAATAACTGAAAAAGGAAATAAATTCTAAGACCGATTAGGGAAACAAGTGTATCTGAAACTAGAATTTAAAGCGAAACCAAGAAACTCGTACAGAAAAGCTCTAATGAAGTCCATAGCAACCTACTTGGCGAAAGATGTACAGAAAATGTACACATCGACAGAAACAGAGTAAGGTTTATTCTTCTAAAAAGTAAACTGATACTTAACAGGATGTGTGCACATAATACACACCAAGAGTATACACACACACCCTCACATACGAAAATAGACAAAAATGTCGTAGATAGTGCGCAAGCACGGTAAACTGACAGAAAACTCGTACAGTCGTGTGTACAAACAAGATACATACATTGGAGCCATTACTTCCATTAATAAGACAACAGATGCAGGGTTGACATCGTCAAATTAGAGAATCTGTTAGCAGGTGTGGATGGAAGACTCGGGCTCCATATCTCGCTCAACACTTTGAAATGTACAGAAATCGACGTCGTGATTGATGAGTCTGAGTTGATGGGGCCATTCGTAGATCGCCTTTCACGATATGCAACGGTTCCTGCCAGATTCAACAAGGCTAGCAAACAGTCATTCGAACAGTAGAAAACTGAATAGACCAGCATCTTGGGCAAGCTTTCTCTGCAATTGGGCAGTCGCTCGTGTAAGGTTTACTGTGTCTGTTATAATTGTGATGTTCATTCTTAAGTGTTTTTTTTTTTTTTTTTGCTATTTGTGTGTGTTTTTTTGGCTTTATCGTGGGACCCTAAAATTTTCATTACATTTAGGGTCATTTGAATAAAGGACCTAGATGATATTCTGCCGATTAATCATAATTATTTTCTCATAATAAGTATTTCTAGTGCAGCCAAATTTCAACACTTCATCAAACTTTTCCTCCTCCTCCTGATCCTTCTCCTCTTCCTTCCTTCCTTTCTTTCTTCCTTCCTTTTTATTTTTCTCTTTCTCTTTCCATGATTATTGTTTTCTTAATCGAAAATGGTTTGCTGACTCTTCACATAAAGAGCCTGGGTTTAGTTTTTCTTGGAGGCATCTGAAAATTTATGGAGTGTAGGAAAGGAAATCCCTGAGTAGTCGGTTCGATCCTTCGCCATTCCATGTGAGCTTTGTAGTGAATTAACACCATGAGCGCGGGTTTTCTCGGGATTGTCCCGTTTCCTCCCGCTTTCTTCATTCCAGCAATTCTCCCATCATCATCCATCCGGACTGAGCTAAAGTTGCCTAAGGGCCTTAAAATTAAATTTAAAAGTCATCTGCCTGCCCTATCCCAGGCTGAGCCAGAGATGACAAAAGGCTATAAATAAATTCGAGAAAGTCCAAGATCAAAAGGGTGTAACGATATATAAATAAATAAGTTATGGACATAAACATTTCCTGTCCACGAAACCAATTAAACATACAGTGACAGCTGAGAGGAAATCCGAGTACATGAATATCTCAAAATCTCTCGGGATCATATTCCTTGCTTTAGAGTTTCGTTCGCTTCAAAATCAGGTCGTAAACATACAGCAATGTGACCAGTGAAACAAAATAAACCTCAATATCGCACTTTTGTAGAGGAAGAAGATATCAGAATACATGTTATTTATCTCATTAGCCAAAAAACAACTCATTTTGTGTCTGTTTTTCGAACGAGGCACCTCCTTTTGAAAGTATCGAGGCCATATAAAATTATTGCAAAACAATTCTTAGTATCTTTGTTAATAACAAAGCGAATTAGACATACAAGAAGCAAATTCTTAAAATGAAAATAGACCAAACAAATAATCATCTTGACATAAATTTAAAATGATAATCATTTCATTTTTGTGCAACTGTACTAGATAGTTTTTGTAGCGCGCTGTTTTATTATTGTTATTTTTTGTGTGTGTGTGTGTTAACCCAAATGCACTTCTTTCCGTTTTATTATTATGATTATTACGTCTCCTAAGAAAGTACCACATATGCCAACATCGCTATGTTCGAAATGAGAATGATAAAATCTAGGGGTGTTTCAATATTTGATATATCGAATCGATATTTGAAAAATATCGAATTTTCAATATTAAAATTGGTTGATATTCGATATATCGAAATTCCGATATTTTAATTTGCTATTGAGTTCGATATTTCGATTTCATATTTTCTTTTCTTAACTAATCTCATCTGTGTTACATACCATTTTATTATTATAACGCAGGCAGACTTGTGTCAAAAAGCTAGATCATATACAGATGCTTATCAGAATAATGGAAACACCTGTAGTTGGCAACACGTCAGATGTATGGGTTGGCAGTGGTGTCGTGGCGACCGCAGCGCCGGACTGCTGGTGGTGGTGTGTTAGGTCGGTCTCCATACTACGTCAGGCGTCGTGGAACAGGAGTGTGCAGTGGCTGCAGCAGACGGAGGTAGTGTAAAATGGGAGACCTCTCAGAGTTTCAAAGAGGGCAAATTGTTGGTGCGCGGTTATGTGGAGTGAGTGTGACGGCAGTGGCTAGTGTGTTAGGTGTGTCGCCAGGGACAGTGTCGAAGGTGATGACGGCCTACACAACACACGGGAAAACCACATCGGGGAAGCGGAACAGTGGGCGGAAGAAAAGCATCAGTGACAGGGCACGCCGGGTATTAAAGCGCATTGTCACGCGGAACCGTCGTGCCACTGCGGCGCAAGTGACGGAGGAACTCAATCAGCACCTCCCCCAACCTGTTTCGACAATCACAGTCCGCCGCGAATTACATGACATGAACTTACGGGGTCGTGTTGCACGGGCCAAACCTCTCATCAGGGACCAGAACGCTTTAGCACGCCGCAAATGGTGCCGCGACCATGCAACTTGGACCGTTGACGACTGGAAACGTGTGGTATGGTCGGATGAGTCACCATTCACCCTATTCCAAACCACGGGCCGTGTTTATGTGTGGAGAACGCCCAAAGAAGCGTATGATCTGCAGTGTCTCCGCCCAACTGTGAAACATGGCGGCGGCACGGTGATGCTGTGGGCCGCAATATCATGGTTTTCATTGGGTCCTGTGGTCACACTTCGCGGACGCATCACTGCCAACGATTATGTCGCAATTTTAGGAGACCACTTGCATCCTATGGTCCGGATGTTGTTCCCGGACAATGACGCCATATTCCAGGATGATAATGCACCCATTCACACAGCTGGAGTTGTTGCAGCGTGGTTTGAGGAACATCGGGATGAAGTTCAACACCTCCCCTGGCCCGCCCAATCCCCAGATCTCAACATAATTGAACATCTGTGGTCCATCTTGGAAACACGACTCCGGCGACGATTTCCACCTCCATCCTCTCTCACAGAACTGGCCGATGCCCTGCACGAGGAATGGTGTAATATTCCACTTGCTACCATTCACGACCTCTATGCCTCCATCCCACGTCGCATCAAGGCTGTTCTGAAGGCGAAAGGTGGCCCGACACCATATTAATCTGGTAAGTTGCACTTTCGTTCAGGTGTTTCCATTATTCTGATAAGCATCTGTATGTCCCAGTGATCTGGCCTGCGGATGAGTTGCACCAAAATCTATATCCTGCTATGCTGTACGTGCTTTTTAAGATTTCAGTTAAATGTTTGAGAAAGGTACTTTATAAATGATGGTAGAGTGTAAAGTTACAACACCTGGACAGGTCAAGTAATCACATGGCTTAAATTTAATAAATTTTAATATCGCATAAATGTTATTAGCAGGCTAACGGACTTGCTATGGGTAACTCACTGTCCCTCATTTTGACAGATCGTGCTAAACCATTTCGAAACAGATGCTTTAAAACAGAACGAGTACAAATTTATACCATGTTTTAGATATGTTGACGATTCTTTAATTTTATATCAAACCGACGCCTAACTGAATTCCCATGTAGCAAAATTTAACTCGATGCATCCAAAGATAAAGTTAACCCACCCCAGGTGACATGTTTATTAGGAAGTATCGAAAAAAAACATTTAGTCAAAAATGCCCATGTCCTAGTGATGGAAAGTGCGCAATTGGTGGCAGAGATTCATGTGATATTTTCAGATTTTTGGAGGTCGTCCTGAGGTTCCGGATCGACTTTGAAAATTTTACAGCAGAAGGATAGACAACCCGCGCAACATTGTTCTAAAAATGTTCATGTTTCACCTTTTCAACACAGTTTCATAGACCGTTTTTGTGTTTTAAAGTCATAGACATTCAACAAAAGCTCAGGACCCTTCTTAGGGTGGTTACGGAAGCTTGTGCCTCAAATAATATTAACAAAATATCCTCATATTATGAAAGCATGTTTCGCTTTAAGAGATTTCTATGGATCGCGCGAGAAAAATGTACGAAGACGGCAATAGTGACATTTCCTTTCTCTCTGAAGTCTCATGAACAAAAGGACAATGGAAACAATGGAACCTGGCATAGACGGAGGTGGAAAGCAGAGTTTGTCTTGACGGCGACTGGCCTGACTTATACTGGGCATCCCGTTTGAACAGCTCGGGCGAAACGAAAAATAACTATCGAAGTAAGACAACTGTTTTACCAATTGGGGGTCATGTTGTCGTTAGTCCACGTTGTTAGCCATTCGTCAGCTGGATTCCATGTTGAAACGTATCCGAAGCTGTATTATTGTAAAACTGTACTTGTGTGTTAAAATCGTGTTCTCTCCCTGTACGATCGTTAGTTCCAGTGGCACGATGGCGAAAAAGAGTTGTGTCTTACGTGAAGACGAACTGTTTGATTCTCTAGAAAAATTACATTTTGAAGCTTATCGGTAGACAGCTTATGATTTGAACTCATCTTACGAAGACCTTTCCAACGACACCTAAACCACCTTTCTAGCCTTAATAGTTCCAAAGGTATGATTACCCTCTAAATTTGGCCCTGCCCTTATCTCTGGATCCGCCCTTGGAATGTGTATTATCTAAACAAGTTTGAACTTGTCGAGCCGAGACCTTTCCAATATCTGTAGGCTTACCTACGTTAGGTTGGGTTAATCGATACAGCATTTGGTCATTATTATGATTATTATTGCCAGAACCTGAAACTACGTTAGTACCACTTCTCTTAGTCGGCATGTTGTTTCCTCAAGCTACAAATACGAATACATTAAATCGGGGCAACTTGGTGAATATCTAAAGTGCAGCCTAAAACAACTCTTCCTATAAGTACCAATCCAAAAGAGGTGCAGCATTAACTACTGAGTTAAAACAATACTTATTGATCGAACAGACTATAAACATACGTCATGCCTTCCAAAGATTGAGAGCTAAGATCCTCAATTGTGGTACTCCAGCGCAATACAGATGAGTAAGAGTATACATTACCCAAATAAGAAGTCTACCATACATATACTTATCTGCATACAAACTACTGCAGAACAGACTTCTGAATCATCGTGAGGAAGAAGACACTTGACATGTGTAACAGAAATATACCATAACCTTATTTAACAATGTCCACAAAATATAACAGTTCAAAACAACCGCTCATCAGCTGGAACGCAAATATCAGATACAACAGATTTTCTTATTAATGACAGTTCGCGGAATAACTATTCCATAGCGCAAAAGTCACAATTCGCAGTGAACTCACCGCGATCACTACACCAATAATATCTCAACCACCTTCCTAGCCTTAGTACTTTCTTAGTTGAAAGTTGTCAACAGACGGACGGAGCAGGGGCATGAGGTTCCTTCACAGCCTTCCTGCTGAAGCCTGAAAACGCTCGTTTTCTTTAACTTACGTTTCTTTAAAATAAAACATGTCTGTTTTTTTACTTGTAAATTTTGTTTGTCTTTAAGGTAATATTTTGTAATACGGCTAATGTCTCTTTAAGTAAGAATTACTTAGTGTTGGTAATACAACATAAATTAAACCCTAAATACTGTACGATTATAATTATCTTTTGGTATATGTGAGGTATTACAGGTTGCCTAATTCACACTGTTGCCAACTTTAAAAAGACATGTATTTTATATTTCTTCCACACTGTATCTGCCCCAAACTTTAAACAGCTTAAACATCATTTTACATAGTTTTTGATGTCCTCGACCTCAAGGATCTCAGTTATCAGTGTTACCGACCTAGTTTAACATTTAACACAAATATATATGTGTGCATTGATTTACAATTAATTCTGTATACATGCACATTAGGTACTGGTACAGGTCATACAGGCACTCATCATACCGTAGTTGCAGTGTTGCTAACCAATTAAAAAATATATATTTCATGTTTGTTACCGTTTGACGTATCCGCGTTCATTTACACCAAATTTGACATACATGTATAATAGGTACTGAGACAGTTCATCTGGATACTTCCAGCGCCGCAGTTGACAGTGTTGTCAACCGATGTAAAAAAATCCAATTGCTTCCATTTCGTTGAACGCATCTCCACCAAACTTGGTATTTACTTACGGAAACGTCATAGAGCTATTTCAGATCCCACGACTGTCAGTCTTACCAATCAATTTTGAAAATTAAATATTTAAAATTACTTTCATGCAAAGGGAATTCGTTTTGGGTAAAAGTATCCCCCTTTGCTATATCCATGCGTCGTGAACGGCGCATGATGGCAGTGCTGGATCTAGAAACTTTCCTATGGGGGACAAAGTTAAATTTTGCCGTCCTCTCCACTGCCCTCTTGCCGTCCTTTCCATCGTTTTTTAGTCAAACAACATGACAGGGCGACGCGACGGACAAAACATTGCTTTGCATCACGTAGTGTCTATTTGTTATCTTCTCTGACATCGCTATTACTAACTCTAGTAAGGCAGTAAACCTGCCTATCGGACTTGAATCGCGGTTTTGAATTTTAAAGATGAAGGTAGGTTGTATGGAATGTCTTACTGCGCCAGTATTGAAATTTTGAACACGTTTAAGTCAATTTCCATTTAATAGGCAATTTTACCTTTTTTTTTAGCAGCTTTTATTTTTAGCTGTTTGCCGCCCACTAAATGTGTCGCTGGAGGCGCTTGCCCCCGTTTGCCTCCTATAGATCCGGCACTGCATGAGGGATATGGAGTTAGTGACATATTCTCGACCCACTATACGAAGTGAATTTGGGTGCTCAGTACCTTGGTCGACCACCTTTACCTCCCAAAGTACCCACGAATATCAATCACACTCTGGTACTCAATTTGATAGGAGGTTGAGTGCACCTCAGAGCCCCAGTCATGGGAACACTGTGAAAAAAGCCTCCAAAGTTCTGATCGGGATTTGAACCAGATTCGCAATCAGACGTGCTACCGTCTGAACAACGACGATTCCCAGCTCATGTTATAAAACATTATAATTAATTACTTTTTCAATTTCACATACACAGTCATATGGTAAACGAACTTCGTACACAATGTATTATAAAATCACGTGAATGTCACCCGTAGACACGAATTAATGCCGAGAGAGATGCAGTGAGCGAAGGCGGGTTAGTTAAAATCAGGTTAGACTCTCCCGTTTTTCATTCCGTTAGTGATTTTGCCTCCTTATTTCATGTTTTCTACGTTTATTGTTCGTTTTGCACGTGTATACTGCATTTGGAAATTCGAGATACTATTGCTCCATTCCGGTGAATTTTTTAAAGCTGGTTCCCGGAATGGAAACTGTCACCTTAGATTAATTAGCTTTCAGAACCTCAGACTTCCAAGAGACCGAGCGATGTTGCTGAATACACAGTTAAGATGTAATTTCATTAATAAACTTAACTGTTCAAGACGTCGCCGACTCTATGGGTCGCAAAACGCACGATTCATTTCCCAGGGGGTCGCAAAGCGCACGGAACTCAGCGAACTACTGTCAGAGAAGCCAGATAAAGCGGCGATACAGAGTCATTGTACTGCCTACGTGGTTGTTGAACGAATGTTCTTTGGTAAACCAAAGCCCTATTGAGGCTCTCTAGCTAGAGAATTAATTTACGATGGTTTGCCGTCATGAAGAAACGGAAGAGAGTATACTGTTAATAAATGTGTATTTTACCAGACGCAATTTCTTTGCCGTGGATACGCAAGGGAAAGTAGAAAACATGTTTCTAAAAACTTTATCATAATAAAGCATAATATTCTTGATAGTAACTATCGAGACAACAATTAATTCACACATAAAAAGACTGGGTCCACGAAAATTGTGACGTTAGGGACCCATGAACCACTCATTGGTATCGGAGAACGGGGTTGGTTGTTCCACGGGGTTGGTTGTTACAAGTAGTTTTGTGGACTGGCAACAGATAGCAGCAACTGCTCACGTATCGTGGTATTGCACTTCAGTTGGCGCCTGTCTATGACGGAGGAACGAGAGCTGTTTGGAACCAACTGCACGTGGTAAGTTGAAAAATGTATTTTTCTCCTTTTTTTTGAAAATTTTGGCACCCAATTCTTTTCGTGTCTACATGGCAAGTTTTAGACGACCATATTTTGAAATAATAGTGTTAATTATCGTATGTGTTGTCTACAAAACAGTGTATAATTATGTTAGATTGGTGCCTTTGTTTGCTTATTTGTGTACGTTTTATGGAATGGCTACTCATGGGGCTGGTTGTTACAGTACCTGCGGGGTAATTTGTTACATGTAACAACCAACCCCGTTATGCCTTGTGTGGTGAATATAGATAATTTGTAGAGAACAATAAATTAAATGTTGCAATAAAAATAATACAGAATTCAGGATTAACGTAAATAAACTGTAGTAAATAATAATAATAATAATAATAATAATAATAATAATAATAATAATAATAATAATAATAGCAAAGTCTTGCTTATATAATTAGCTTACTGCATTGATTTATTTTTATTTTTATTGCAGAACAGGCGAAACCGACAAAAGAAATGAGAACTTACAAAAGAAAGACTGACAGAGGAAAGACCCCTGTTGGAGTGTACGAGAGGGCTTCCGAGGAAGTTCTGCAAAATGGGCGGAGTCTTCGTAATGTAGCCGATGAGTATGGAATCAACTTCATGACTCTAGGCAGATATTGCAAGAAAAAAAGAGAAGCACGTAAGTCTATTCCAATCGCCTTTTATTTATTTATTTTATAAGATAGTTCTAAATTGAGTAAGGTTTTAAAAGTTATTAACTCTATCATTTATCCAGAAATTCAACTAAGAGCTTGTTTGATATTTATCAAACTCTTATCTAACCCTATTATGCTTGCAGTCACTGAGAAACAGCACTGCATGTTGGCTAAGCTAGACGGAAGATTCTCGAAATTAATATCTCAAAAATGATTTATTTATTTTCAACTCATCCCGTCTAATTTATATGAGCTCACACAAATAGCTGATAAGATCCGCTTCTTTAATGCTTTGCTTTACAGAAAACAACGCTTCTAATTAAAAAAATAATTACAATATTTTTT
>JAGDQP010068604.1:0-10999 GCA_022664845.1 Lepisma saccharinum
GTTCTAAATATTTACTCTGGCGTCTACCCAAGTAGCACACATACGTTGAAAATACGTGGATTAAACGTTAGTTTCGAAACGTTATTTTAACGCTGTAAACTTACCGAAAGGTCCGCCTATTCAACGTTGAATAATGGCTGAGAGGAAACTAGTTGAAATCAAGAAACGGACGATGAAGAAACGGGTTCGGTTGGCCAAACCAGGGCATGGTTGCTATCTACTGGCATACACATTTAGTTGTTTTTATCATGATATACAGTATTAACGTTCCAACAGTAAATAATCCAAGTGTCTGCTGCAGGATTCGAAGCTGGAATATTCCATACTCATCGTTGGTAGTTCGACACGTTGCCCCTGGACCACGTAGTCACCTTGAGATGCACTACTCTTTTACGGTATATATAAGAAAATGCAGTCTTGAAAGCGCCACATATCGAGACGCGTTGTTTCACCATCTTGTAAGAATAAGAATAAAGAATACTTTCTCTCTTTCTTTGTTATGTGCATTTTCCTTATTTAACACTTTGATCATCGCTGCACTATTAAAGCTGTATTTCTCAAAATGTGTGCTGTGTCGTACGAGAAAAACGCATATAAAGCGAAATCTATGTCATAGTTGAAAACACTTCACATTAAGGGCCTATTAACAAAATTAAATGTTCGTTGAAATATAGTTTAAAAATCAATCTGTTTTCAACATGCAAATGAGAACATGAGAAACTTAGTTAATTTTATTATATTCGCTTTTAAGTACCTTTTTCTGCAATTAAGTTGAAAAGATAATCTAGGGCATAGTTCAGTATAATAGTTAAAAATACGTCATATTAACGTCCTATCAACGAAAACAAATTTTCGTTGGAATATAGATTCAAATTCAACGTGTTTTCAACATTCAAAAGAGGACAAAAAATAATAGTTAATGGCATTCAATTACCTTTTAATCATAAATTCTATTCCATTAAATTAGAAAGGATTCCATGAAACGAAATTTATACATAGTTGAAAATAACAGTTGATTTAACATCTTTTCAACAATATCAAGTCTTTGTTGAAATTTAATTTAAAATTAAAGGCAATTTTTTTTTCAATCGATAACGTTTAATCAACGAACTAAACCAAAATTCAACGTTTAAAACACGTTTATGTGCTACTGGGGGTATAGACGAAATCTAGCACGAAGCAACTCCAGAAATGAAAAGTTAAGCACGAATGTTCATGTTTGAAAGCGCATTATATTGTGTAAAATAAATTCTACAAGATGGCAAACTGTATAACGCGGACAATGACATTAATCGGTTCACGTTATTGTCGAAGAGAGACGTAAGCGTCAAGATATTAGTAGTATAATTACAGGAGAGCAGTTTTAAAAGTTTTTATTATTATTATTATTGACTTGCATGTAAGCGATTGAAAATTTGAAGTCCAGGACAGCTAATAAGATAAATTTCCATTTGTCAGATTAACTATAGACAGTAAATAAATGGACTATTTTTAGAGATTTACTTTCAAATCATACTGAAGATTAGTTTTTTGTACCACTCCTTCGATACTTCCCTATTCTATCACTTCAATAGTCAAAACTTTTCAAAAATAATAAGCTGTCCGTCCGTTGATTAAATTTTCACTTTGATTTGTGCTGCTATCTAGTATCCAAATGTTGAACTAGCGATAACTAAATGGCCAAATGTAGTCTTATGCTGCCATCTAACGTTAAAAATGTGAACTGTTAAGAACTAATTTTGCCTTCTTCTCTTGAAATAAAACTATTTCTTCTTAACGTTTTGAAACTTGAATATTTTACTACCGTAAAAGTTGTTTAAAAGTTGTCAGCCGCAATGACATAAAAAATTACATGTATAATTGAGTGGAGGAGAAAGAGGTGGAATACTCCATTATGTTAATTTTTAATTAATTTCCATACGTAATGTAACTACAGACTACTGGTGCGTTCTTACTATCTCACGTTCATAAACATTTTCGATCGTGTACATGTTCATGCTAAGTTTATAAAAGTTTTGATGATCATGTTCAAAATTATCTTTCAGAAATCTTCAAGTGTCTAAATGTTTTGAAACGTCTGTGTGAGAAAAGAGATATTACGCATGATGATAAAACGTTTCCATGTAATTTATTTCCAAGCACGTTCAAGCATTAACATACAAGTGACGTAGTGCATAATGTTAAGAGATCACAGAAACAAATAAAATTTAATCTTACGAAGATGGTATCCACAATGCTCACACATAGACTCTAGTGGTCCGGGCTCGGCTTTAATGGTTTTTGTCTAGTTTTCTGTTTCTAAACATCGGAATAGTAAAGGAACAATCAAAGATTGTCGTAGTCTTTGTAAACATGTGCATGCACAAAATGTGGCTTAGTGTGAACTCACCTTGATTGTTTTTATCTGCATTGCATACGTTTCTTTAAATATGAAACATTTCGTCAGAAATGAATTATATTGTGCGTTTTTTTTTTTAATGAACGATTTTAACAGAGATTTTCAAATTTCAGATGAAGGAAAAATTAAGATACATTTTATTTACTGTATGAGTACAAACGTTGTCATAATATATTAGGAACTACCAAAAATATATAATTGCTCTATGCACGACCCCCGAAACGTATGTATAACCTCCTTCTCAAATTACACCCAAAATAAATTTATTTATAGTATTTTAATGTCTTGAAATGTTCTTAAAAGAATCCAGATAGTAATTTTTACCCGACTCAAAAGTGAATCAAGCTTGTTTTGACAAGTGTGACAACTTACGCAAGCTTAGCAAGTCAAGCATAGAATATTTTAACAAAATTCATTCAATCAGTCTACAAGAATCGAAGTAGAAATATCCTTGACAGGATAAGAGTGGCTAGCAGGTTTCAAAGCGGGATTTAATAAAAAGGAATTACGTATACTTTCTACAGTAGTTTTAGAAAAAGTGTGATCTTGCCCACACACTTTATTTCATTATTTGCCTTATTCTCTAGTCTTGAGGTACAGTTGAAAATTTTCTCTCTTGACGGCTGGGTGAATATGAACCTGGACCCTTGTGATTTGTTGTCTGTTTCTTTAACCACTATGCTGCTGGGGCTGTTGAGAAAGAACAATAGTTATGTACTTCATCAACTCACTTGCCAGACATGGAATTTAGTGGGATATATAATATCGTAACTGAGGCTAATCTATTCGGAACAACTTTCATAGAATTAGGTTACTACTAGCAATCCAGGCTCCTTTAACAGCTAAATCTGATCTATGAGGATTTTACGATACATGAATAATCACCATGCAGTATATAACCAAAGTCTCTCTTATTCTTTATTAATCCATATAGCATAATAACGGGAACCAACTATGTGTCAAGGCCTATACATCCAAATTTATCATAGACAACATTATACTATTTCATACGTATTACAATGACTTCCCTGTATAAACCACATATACCAATTTATATACAATATTAGTACTCATATACATTAAGAACCATATCTTTGAAGGACCAAATAAACATTTTCCTACATACAACTAGCAAAAGAACGTAACATTGTTATTTGCATTTCGAAGACATGACAATGTTTCACAAGCACTTCCGCCCATTTCACCATTATTTCAAAAACACTTTTCGCTCCCTTCTGCAAACATATAGAGAGTATTTTCATTATAGAATGACTTTAACCAAAGCTAGAATAGATCAGTTATAACAACGAGCAAGAATCTTGTTCCAACAAGTTCGTTTCATTCTTGTTTACCGATTTCAAAACAATGTCAAGTCTTCCAAGCTGAAAGCAAGTGACTAACAACCTTGTCACAAGCTGGCGTGCTATCTGGGAAGTTGAAGAATATTTGGAATCTATATCTATAATTTATTGGCGTTGTCCATCGATCAAAACCCTCTCGAGACAATGTGCAGCTTCTGGACACAAATATTATGCAACCTTTTTCCTCCAATTATTGTACGAAGATTGAAGTATTGAATTTATTATTGCAGTTGCTTATTTTAAAAGCATTCGAAAGATGGTGTTGAGAGTAATAAAAAAGTCCTAGTCGGAATTCTGCCACATTTCGGGGTTACAAGCTGCTTTAAATTGTGACAAATGAACTTTACATCTTCATATTTCCAATAACAGTAACAGTAGAGCTGATGTGGCATGTACTGGCAAGGACTTCAAACCTACTCTAGTCAAAAATGTATACTCCAAAATTTTGCAATGGTTGCGCAAAGGGTTCCTCAAAGGAAGTAGTCGATTCCTAAAAAATCTCTTAAGTAAATATGGAACAAAATGAACACGAATAAGTTTACTTACCGTATGACCAAAGAGATGACATACGTACGTAATCAGCGTCATCCAATCGGACATTCTCATTGATAACAAATAAACAAAAAGATTAGATTAATGTATGTAATTCTTATAATCCTTATTGTTATGCAAGCACAGGGATTTTCTTTACTTTATTTTGTATAGGCCATTTTGGTAACTTTGACGTCGGCATGTCACGATTATATGAGTCCAATGCTAGTTAAAATCCACAAACATTCCCTGGGCTAACGCCCCAGAACTCAGATTTTAAAAATGATCATTTGACATAAGGAAACTGCTAGAGATATCGACTTGGCGCAAACGAATTATCGTCAGCTTGTAGAAAGTCCACCCATGCTTGGTCATTTCGACAAACTTTTACTTCAGAGAGTTACTGGATATTCCTTACTTACTTTGGCAAATTCCTTGGGCATTCATTGGACAGTTTTGTAATATGTATTTCTGAATACAGAAGATTTGGCATCTTCGATGATAACATACAGGATTGCTTAATGGTATAGGAAATATGAGGCTCTCAAATTCATTTTCCGACGCTTTCGGCAGCCTGTGGTTCCGAAACTCGTCTGAATTTTCTCCCAGATGACTAAAGCTTTGTTTCTCTGTAATTTTTGATGTGATATCAGCAATCGAAGTTTGTCTGGTCATTATATTACCACCTGATATGTAAAGATAAAGTCAGTTTCTCTCTACCTGTTCTTATTCATGGACAAGCCTCAAATATTAACGTAAACAAAAACAGATAAATGAAGAGGACCTTCTAGTTTTCGTCACCAACTATTTAAAAAGGCAAATAAATCGAGGCTTCTTAACCTAAATTTTGAATAAATATTTCTCTGTCTACCTTGGTTGAGCATCCTCAAATATGGATGGATGTAGGAAGTGACATTTACAAAGGACTAAACAAAACTAAATGTGTGATTGTTTACTGATGGATTCATTTAAGAGTACACTTAAAGCTAATACCACAAGAAGATGTTAACCAGGTCGAGCAAACTAATAGAAAATGTTGAACCTGCTATGATTTCTGCACTATAGAAACAGTACACTTCTTTCGCATTTAAAATAAAACGTTTCCATTACGTCGTGTCTATCTTTTCACTTACGATCATTACTTGAACAATTGACTTCTAAATTTTTCCACTTTTGTACACAATCCTCGATGGCCACACATGCTATCACGGCTAAGAAAGTATTTCCATACAATATATTTTGTTGCGATAGATTCTTTAAGAAAGACAGGTCGTCGCATTGTATTAATTAATTACTAGTAAGTCATAACTCATAAGGTTCAAAATGTCATTTATAAAATGCCAGTACAAGTAATGGACAAAATAAAACAAAAACTTGTGAAAAATGGGACATATTGTAACTGTGCTTGGTAACACTGACCACTGTGTAAATCAACCGTCTCTTGTTTATAGCAGTTACAATGGACTGTGCACTAATAGGAGAGTGAAACACTTATAGCTACGGGCTGGAGGAGCAGACTTCGGCTATCTCCGGAAGAGGGCAACTTCGGGAAACTTCGACAATGCAATATCTACAGTATTTGTTTTGCGAAGGGAACGGAGGGATGGAAGCAGCACAACTGTAGAATGTACGGGGAAAGGGGGGAATATAATGTTCAGGAAATTAGATTCTTTTCGTAAAGGTCTTGCGGTTAGCACAGTGGACTTCGGGAATATTGTCCGAGAGAATGGGAAAGCAAGCTATTTTCTTTTATGTTGGAAACGGAGCAAAGATTTAACGGAACAAAGTAGATCATAAAATGGACAAATGAAAATTGCAGAAAGTCAGGGCGAGTCCAGAAAATTAATTTCTCGCAATGCAACTTTAGCTGTAGGTAGATGTTATTGTTTAATACTTATTCGGAGTTACAACCAGAGCTGAAACCGGGTCACTTTCGGTAGCCCGACCTGAGCCCAACATAGCTGCCCCGATCCGAAACTGGACCCGGTCTGGTAATTTAATGAACTAGGAATTTTTGGCGTCGTATTTTCGTGCTCTGTAGTCCAGGTCACCCCTGAAAGAAACACAGTTCAAATGCAATGAAACTCTGCTTTGATTTAAGTTTCACCGGACAGAAATCGGCTCACCGTGTCAGACCCGGGCCAAAACTTTTAGCTCTGGTTCCAACTCCATTTCGTTTTAAATGGATTTCCGTTGTTTTTTTTTCGTACTCTTTATATGTAAATAACACAAGAAGATGCAGTTATGAGAAAAAAAAAGTTTCAAAATGATTGGCATAATATCACAATACTTACCTACGTTTCCTCGTATTCTCCTCCAACAAAAATGACATTCTTCGTACTCTCCGCTGACACTTAACTGTTGTTTGTCTCTGCTATTACTTTTCACACACACAACTTCACTGCATAGTATTAACTAAAGATTGTAGTTCAGGAGTATTCTATACTTTAATCTTTACCTGATCAACAAATTGACCTCAATCGCTTGTTGTTCAGTTTCGGTAGGCTTGCACAAAGACAGAGATAACTTCTTTTTCGCCTTTTTCGTCGCAAGGAACCTTTGCTGCGTTCAAATTTGAGTGAATTTTCATTTGAGGAGGAGGCTGTGGAGGATATAAATTTTTGTTTTGAGGATTTTTGGGCATACAGGGTAGGTAGGTATCATGGGTTGAAGGAGACGTTCGATAATTTCAGCATCGTCAGCGGATTCAACTTTTGAAAGTAATTTTTCAAACGCTTCTCTTTGTCTTGCCTTCCTCTGTTCGGAGTTTTCTTCCATTTTTCTTTTGAGAGGATTTCTCAAATCGTTTATAATCATTTTCCGCAAGAGAAGGTCTTTCATCAATGAAGAGCTCAAGCATCTGCATTGGTTTCATTTCTTCTACCTGTTAGGCCTAACTGAATTCCTATCAGGTGAATGTGCTTACACATGTTGAATTTAATTGAGGAGTCGTGACAGGAGTACAGAGTTTGCAGTCTGTACATCTTAAGCTGCAGGTGCAGTCTTTATCCGCTTTCTTGATCTCATAGAATTCATTTTTCTTTTCTGATGAAACTCTCCACACATTCTCATCACAGACAATGCCTTCAGTTGAAAGAAACAATGATTTCCTATGTCTTCCTCTTATATTTGAAAGTTTATTCGTCACTTTTCCTTTATTTAGGTAAATGAGACGAGCTTATCTCGCAGAAACCTCATAAGAATATGAATAGCTACGTCCAGCCTCTTTGGTTTCCTACCCCCCCCCCCATGTATAAGTGTTTGATGACTCCATTCATTCACTCTAAATACGTATTAGTATTCAAACCGGCATGAAGGCGCTGACAATAAGCCCAATTACTTGTGCAGTTTTTATAATTATTTTCGAAATAAACCCCAAATTCCTTTGTTCCGGCATCAGACTTTAGGTCAATTATCGCTTGTTCCAACATTCTCGAAAAGGCAACTTCATCTCTTTCTTCCAGCAACACCCTCAATTGCTTATAAACTTCGATCTGCTTTTCGCGATTTCTTATTTTAGGAAGATTTTTCCTCCATGCACGATCCACATGCCATGAACAAAATAGACGGTATTGAACAGGTGCCATTACTTTTATCCAGGCTGAATAAAATGCCTCTGCCATATCTGACATGAACACTTTCGGCTGGAGTACGTCAATCAGAGCACCTTTTATTGCGGAGAAAAATATTTCAATTGATGAAGTATCCGTTCTGTTGGAGAACATGAATTCACAAGGAAAACCTTGACATTTATCATCCAGGATCAACAGCGTTGTAAGTTCAAACCCATACTTATTCAAGCCATGAGTACTGTCGATACAAATACAATTGTTGCCGTATCGTTATAACATTTCCTGTTGCGCCTCATTCGTGATAACTGGAACAATGTCGTCTTTGTTTAATTCAGGATGTGTTGCGGACGGAATATCATGAAGACGACATTGTTCCAGTTATCACGAATGAGGCGCAACAGGAAATGTTATAACGATACGGCAACAATTGTATTTGTATAATTCAGGATGTGTTGCGGACGGAATATCCTGAGCTTTGTAAAAGCGAACCACACCACCACGTCTCTCCATTTCACTGATTCACGATTCAACGCTTGTACAATCATTACTGTGGCGTACAGCTTCAGATTTTAGTTGGTACTGTTGTTCAATATTGGTAAGGTCTTTTCGCGTAAGGAGATGCACACGTTCTATATCTGAATCATAGATAGAATTTCTAATACGGTCTAATATACGATCAAATGGAATTTTCATAGCTAAACCAACTCACAAGGTTTTCTAGAACAAAAATCAATAGCCACTACAGGCACAAACCTGCCAGTGTACTGCCAGCACTAATTATACACTCTCTCTGATATGTAGGCCACTAGACCACGGCCAGAAATGAAATATACCACGCAGACAGCAAAGGTTTTTGCTAATAAGAAAACTATCTTTGAAAAAAAAACACAGAAAGAACCGACCACCAATTTCACACATTTTTTAAAAGAAACAAGGCAAGTAAAGAAAAGAAACAACAAATGTTATCATATAACATTTATGCACACACAGGTATGCATACTCTTACATACACATGAGATAATTTGTTTCTGGCGTGTGTACTCACTTGTCACATACTGTAGATATAATGAAAAATACAATCACACACACACCTTGAACGAGTAAGGCCAAGTATTCACTTGAAGACTTCTGTCGTGAGACAAAAGTCGGCCGGAGACATCCGTCGTGCGACATACGTCGGGCGACGATAGTCTGCCGATGGTAGTCTGTCACGACTAAAGTTTAGCGTCCACACTTCAGTCTGGTTTTAGTGAGAGATCATGACGGAAGCAGGTGTTTGTGTCAGCTATTTGGTTATCCAACCTAACAGGAAATATAAGCGCAAACGATATTCAATATATAATTCAAAGATAAGTCAATATATAATTGTAATCTTCAATAAATTACTTTTAGTTGCAAGTTTGCATGATCTATATCATTCGGTAAATAAGAAAAAAAAATGTGGATTCAAAATATTACATTTATGTAACCAAAACATTATTAAATAGGAGTGATAGTAATTGGAAGTGCGACTGAAAAGTAGACTGATTTTTTACGCGTTTTAAAACCTTTAAAAGACCGAAAATCAAAATTATTTGTCCTCCTAAACAGCTCAAACTTGCACCATTCGTTTCTTAATTTCAAGAGCTGTAATTTGATGCAATGCTTGACTTTATTAGACCATTTCTTTTTATATTTTTCAATATTAAAACATAAATTGTTTTTTGAAAAACTCAAAATATATTTTTTTATTTTTCTTGAGAAACAAAATATATATGTTGTGTTTCTGATTTGAATGTATGTGCAAAATTTCATGATGGTATTTCAATGGGATCATGTTGAAAAATATGTTCTAAGATAAGTACACAGCCATTTATGCATAACGTGTATAATCAGCTTAAACGGCAGTACGTATAATGGCTTTTAGCAAAGTAAAATTAATTGGTTGAAATGTGACATACAGTACCTTTATTTCAGTTCTATTGTAGAACAAACCGAGCCACGGTATCTCAGTGGTAGAGCATTGGCTTAGCATTCGGGAGCTCGTGCGTTCGATTCCAGCGGCCGGCCACCCTGACTGAGGTTTTTCCAGCGTTTTTCCTCAGTCATTTCAGGCGAATGTCGAGATCGCATCTTCAACATAGGTCCTGTCCAACACCTTCCCGAATCCTTCCCACTATATCGGACTGAGCCTTAGATGCCTAAAGGTCATAAATATAATTCAAATTTAAAAATATTGTAGAACAAAACTATCGTAGTAAAAACTAATTAGTCCAGCCTTATGTCTGTATTTAAAACAAGGCAGTAAGAATTATTAGTTCGAAATTAATTACTTACAGGCTAATGAACCTACTACTTTATTATTATAATAAAGTAGTAAATGTGGTAGGTTATAGCCTGTAAATAAATAATTTCAAATTAATAATTCTTACTGCCTTTTTGCTCCACTGCATTTGAGCGTTGTAAATCTCCTATGCTCTCGACGGAACTGAGTTTTCAAATTTTGAATTTTTTTCCCATCTCTGCCGAGCTAACGCCATATTTTTTTTGATAGTTCCGCAATAACATCGATTTTTTTATTCCGGTCTTTATAGTCACTGCAAGTAGTGTCCCACAGAATAGGCAATCCTTGGATATCGTCTATAACACGCAAGGTATCTTGCACTTTCCAAATAAATGACATTGCTACCAAAATTTGGCGAAAGAACACAAATGAAAAAAGACAGAAAACTGATACAACACGTACAACCAACAATCTTTGTTCTGCACACTGTGGCTATTATGTCATCTGGTAGGGGGTGGAAAGAGGGTAGCAAAAGCACCAAACTCAGCCGTGGAAGACATTTGACCCCTTGTTTTGCGTCCACACCAGAGGACCTTTGTCTGTGTCTTCCATCTCGGTCGGGAGACAAAAATCCAAAGACTTCTCTTTGAAAACTGACCGCGGTCGGTCTGTGGAGAAATCCAAGACTGTCGGCAGACACGTCTGCAGACTGTCGGCAGACCTGAGTCTGCGTGTCTCACGACAAAAGTCTTCGAGTGAATACGCGGCATAAGACGAAATCATCCTAAAGAAGGCCTTGGGCAGGCATAGTGGTTAGTGCACTCTCCTCTTAATATATGCATGGCCACAGGTTCAATCCCAGCCCGGTCTGGTT
>JAGDQP010068605.1:0-10475 GCA_022664845.1 Lepisma saccharinum
AAGCAAGTAAGTTCCATTAACGGAACTTAGACCAGGAGAACATTCTGGATGCCTCGTCCAATTCCGTCCCGCAACACCTGATGTCTCTGACAAGAAACATTGGAGCTTCTTGGAATGCCGGAACTCCGGCAATACAAGAATCTCTAGAGACACGCCTGCCCCAAGGCGAGAACAAATATGTTCGTGATGCAAGCCCTTGGAAGTGCACAACTCGGCTTGTGCAAAGGATGCAAAGAGGCAGGGATGGTAAGGTGGGCCCCAAAAATAAACCAAAAAAAAGGTCCAAAACAATGACATTCATATCCGTTGCAGTTGCTGTTGTTATTTTTCTCCTTTGTCTTGTTCATTCTACTATGAATGCGGGAGCTATGTTTGCTATCTTTCCTTTCATTGGAAATGTTCTTTTACGTATGGAAACTTAGGTGACAAAATTAGCACGTGCTCACATGTATGCATAGTTTCGAAATACTATACCATTACGTATTTCAATGAATGTTACTTTTTTCTACACTTAATAGCATTTCAACATGTCTTATTACACTTAAAAGAAGAAAAACACATCTGAACAAATTTTTCCCAGTTGCGAAGGTTTGCCGTACCCTTGGAGGCTCGAACCTGGCATGTTTGGTTTACTTTTTCCGAAGATACCCGAAGTTGAATCTAGAGAATTTTCAGCTCAAGACAGCCAAATCAATGCAGTCATTCTTTTTGGAATAGGGTGTATATAACAGAGTTTAATAGGGTGTACAGAAGGACCAGTAAATACACTGACAAACTTTTATTCACATAGCTAAATAACTTCCGGGTGATAATTGAAACTTAGCAATCTCTCCATCGTAAAGAATAAGACGGGAAAAATTATTCAGGCACTTACTACGGTTCTGAAGTAAGCAAACCAAGTACGGATATTTTTGCAGACTGAACGAGGTCGAGAATTTAACAGTTCTGTGTTTGAGAGACTATTGAAACAAGATACCATTAAACATTACTCTGCGTACCCTGCGTACAGCGACGTTAAAGCATCTGTGTTTGGGAGGCTGAACAAAACGCTTCGTAACTTAAGGTGGAAATAGTATACGCTGCAGGGAAATTAAAAGTGAATTGGCATTTTGCCTGACCTGCTGGCCAGTACAACACAAAACACTTCACCATTAAAATGAAATCAGATTGCGCAAAAAAAGGCCCTGTTTCAAAGTATCGTGCCACACGCGTTTATTAGTTTCAGAACTACATAAACCCAGAGCAACCACAACATGCTGCCAGTGATGTAGGAGGCATCAAATACCATCTACCCGATCAGATGAGAGTCGAAACATCTCACGCTAGTTGAATCGCATTCTCGCTAAAATGCTGATACCTTTTAGTGAAGTTCTGTACGGTAAGGCATTATTACACCACTGCTTTCACCAGTTCCTTGTGACATTCTCAGGCATCGTGCCTTCAGAGAACGGCTATTTTCACAAACGAACACAGTTCACGTCGACTAACTTGCTTCCTGCACAACGATTCGCCACTAATTTTCCCGCGCCTTTCGTGCGACAACCGTAACACAAACTTCCATCTAGTGACTTATGCCCCAACCCTCATATTACTTTTGTAAAATATGCCTTTCTCTCTTTATTACAAAACTAAAGATAGCACACATAATTAATTCTGCAGAAGCGTCCACTCACACGGGTAGAAATACCGACACCTGGGCAAAGGGTACGATTTTAAAACCTCAAGTTATTATTGCAAGCCGATGTAATGTAATAGTTGCAGATTTTGGATTGTTTTTCAATGTTACAGGTGAGTGGATTACTGATGTCACATGGCGCTGCCAGTGCATGAATCGGTTGCCACATAATCGGGGAACATTAGAGTAGTAACAGGCACGGGCAATAAGTGTGGACGAGCAGACAGGAACAACGTATCTTGTCGGTGAAATGACCGATAAGGAGTACATCAGACACTGTTTACTTTTCGAGTTCGATAACGGCAGTAGTCCGGCAGCAACCTGCCGCTACATTCTGTAAGTGTATGGTGAAGATGCATTTGACGATAGCACAATGTCGTCGGTGGTTTCGAAAATCAGGGTCAGAGACAGAAAAGCTGTAAAGGTAAACCACTGTCTGGACGTCCATCGGTGTTTTCTGAAGAGGATCTCGACCAAGCCATACACGAAACAGCCTGAATCAAACAAAAAGGAATTAGCGAAAACCTTTCAGGTACACAAAAATAACAGTTGAAAGACTGCTAGAATCGCTGGGTTTCACCACAAAATTCGATCTTTCAGTTCCACATCGTCTCGTCTTTCGGCCGGCTCTGGTGGAACCTACCATTAATGTGGCATCATAGCTATACCTGCTTTGAATCTAAGGCAGCGTGCGGATGTATAAACCATCATGTCATGCAGCTTATCACTGAAGTAACTTTTCTCTACAACTAATTTCTTCTCGTAAGTTGGATTATAAAACTTCGCCAGGAGCCGCAGCGGGAAGAGTTGAATTACCTTGATATAATGTAGAAGATATGTGAACTCTAAAAGAAAAATGTTAAAATTGTTAATAATTTGAGAGGATTAAAAAGAAAATCGAAGACAAGAAACTTTACATCAGGAAGAAAGAGAAAGAAAAATTAATAAATGAAGTTGAACTAGAGAATAAGCGACAGGCGGATGCAAACTAACTGAAAACTACAAATAAACATCAGGAGGGAGGTAAGGAACGATTATAAAAAATCTGAAAGGAACATCACTTACTCAGACATTGTTTACAACATTTTGTCACGTATAAACCAAGAAAGAAGCAGCAGTTGAAATTGATGAGTGATGACTTTCGAAATAAGATTAACAAAGAAAAGTGTTGTGATAATTTTGTCGGATGATGTAAGAGAAGCAAAAATGTAACTTTTAGCTCAAATAAACAGTCGCATACCAATGCCATTATGACATACTTTGTTCCTTGTTATTAAATAAATGGAGCTCGAATACAAATATTATTAATTAGTAAAATCTTCAAATTTCATAGCCACGGATAACTTGAATCAGACGGGCGCCATCCTTTTTAGAAAAAGGTAATGAATGACTCGAGCAAATAAGATTTATGTAACGGTTAAGAGCAAGTACACTTAGCCACATATCGTCGAAGAAAATCATCTCTCCGTTTCAGACATAGAAACAAGTCAAGAAATCACTCTAATAGGTACTTACGATCGATGGGTATGTATCTCTCAGTGCTTAACCAGACCACACCTAGATTGCTGTAGCTGACACCTGATAACAGCCTTCCGTGCAGGACAACGGCTTTGGCTATGCTTATGAATAAATATATTGCAAGTGGGAATAATATATTCTTAGCTCATTAAATGAAATAAATTAATTTCCTACCTAACTGATACAAACAATTTATTTACAGAACTTTGAGGGGCTGTTGAGAATTTCAATTATACAGACAGAAATTTATGGTATGAGCTTTTTGTTCCCCAATCATCATCGTTTCTTAATTGCTACGGAACACGTGGCCCTTGATCTGGAGTATTTCCATTTCCCTCTCCAGTCAAGGGGTTATTTACTTGAAGTAATTATAGAAAATGTAGTTATATCTTTGGGATCTCGAAAGCTATTCGAAATATTGTTATGATACGTGGATTTCAGACTTATCTATCATGCGGCACTGGGACCGATTTGAGACCTATAATTTCTCCCAGGTGCAATTTAGCTAAATCACTCAGGCACATATTTATAACACATTGTGGCACACTTTAATCACATCCCTAAACTAAGTCGGGGTAAAATCTTTGAAGCAACAGTCAGGTATATAACTTGTGCACATGAGAAGCACATAAAGAATCACATAGAAAACCATTTCGGCATCTAGTTAAATATCAATAATTCAACATATGAGACTGTAACAAAGGCATTTTAAGACTCAATTCGCGATTCCCGCTCCACGCCTTAATGCTGTGGTCGCGGGACCTTATTATCTTTGACTTTATGACAAATCTTGCTATAAGAACGCATCTTAGCTACGACAAGTATATTTATATAATTAATAATGCCCGCTTCGCGCTATTTACTATTCTTCGAACCTACTACTCCCACTTGTTGCGGAAGCTGGTTCAATGTGCGTATGCGAATTAAAATACGCACTCAGAAATTCTTAATAAGATATAAACTGTGTTCAAGACAGCAATATCTCTACAAGAACAGAAGCGGCCCGCGGTTACCAAGTACCTCAGAGTGTACATCTGTCTTAATGTTGGGAGTCGTGGCGAAATCGAATCCCTACGCTCCAACAACATTCCTGTAGGGAAAACAGGATAAATAACATGTGTAGTGGAGGGGTATTGAATATAACATATCGGAATGCAGAAAAGACACATTAGGATTTGCGTCAGAGTATCAGACAAAATTATTCCGAAACCCAAGAATTGAATCTCTCATTTTAAATAACTTAGAAAAATTTATATTTAGGAGTCGAGAAGATATTTAAGACTTGCATAGCTTCTCGTTCCTATTCTTTTGCAAAAAATACATCAGAACTCCAAACAAAATAATATGAATGTAAGAAACATGAACTTTTGATAAAACCGACAAATTGAGATCAAATAGAACTTCCACAATTATCCTCAAAAGAAATACTCACTTGATATGTTCTGGTTGTAGCGCCTCGTTCGGAGCTGCCCACGCTCTCAATTACTGGATGATTACATTGTTTCTGACGGTGGTCACCCGCTGGAAACGAAGCTCTCGGCCACTGGGTTACCTTCCTGGGCTGATGTCGACGAAGAGAGAGAAAAAGACTGATCCCAATTCTCCCGGTAATTATTTAACTACAGCAGAGCCCGAGCCCTCTGGCGACTGAGGAATCATTTGAACCAAACTACGTAATCAGAGAGAACTCGAGAGTACTATGTTGGGGAGAAATGGACTTAAAAATATTTAAGCATGAAACAGGTATAGGCCGTGCTGTAGCGTACGAAAGTGTAGTGGACTAAGTCCGCCTACAGTAGCAGATTAATGATGCGATAGGCGATCTTCGGAGATTGGCTGGAGGTTGTTAGTTCGAATACCACGCAGACTGGAGAAAGATGACTGAAGGTATCTCAGCTTCTTTGAATAAGCAGTCGACAGCGATGTATTTTAGCACACTGTGTTTTATTTTACTATTCCCACTATGTACAAGTTGAATACAGAAAGTATTCAAATACAATTAACTGAAGTATTTGTCGTGAGCTCTTGGTAACCAACGAGCGAGCTATGTGAATTCAAATTAGGTTGGCGCTAAGAATTTAGAAGCCAAAAGTCTGTTAGAGAGAAAGCTCGACTCTGGATTTAGATTAAGTACCAAGGTTGAACAGCTGTTACAGCAAGATTGAAAGACAACTGGACAGGACCGGTCAACCCAGGCGGGTCTGCGGGTGGAGCCCACGGACTTGTCGAAGATGACTTGAATTATATCCTGTCTCCTGAAGGAGTGAAGTGTCGTGTCCGTGTAACTAAGTATATAATTCTTTCGGTTTCCCAAAACCTCACGTTAATACTATATGTGCAGTATACGCGTATACGGGCTCGTGCAAAAGTCAAGTATATTGTGAACTAGTTTGGATGAGACCATATTGCGTAGTTTCTTGGTTTCTTTTATGAATTTAGAACGCTCGTGTGATCGAAGTTCACTGAGTTCCCTGGTTAATGTCCTGTCTCCTTCGTTATCTTTGGTATATTTCCATTACTAACTTCGGAGAAAAGATTTGTTGCTACGTGCAAAGTTATGTTCAAACGCCAGTACAATATTAAATGAATTCTTTCTTATTCGTTTCTTTTGAAAAAATAAAATAAAGTAATTAATAGTTTAATTGAATTTTCATGTATTACCTTTGCATTCATTTGCAAATATCCTTATATACATCTGTGTGTATTCAGGTGAGAGATGGTAGGAGATCTGTGAGAGTGGTTAATACTCGTAGATGGGTCGCGACAGAGCCTCACAGGTGTCTCCAACACAAAAGGTTTAACCCACCCTGATATACAAAAGATAGGAACTGAAACACATTATATGAGTAATATTCAAATTATTAACATTTCAAAAAATTTTCTTACGATATTAGTCTCTTCTTGTCTCGTGTAATTAAGACATTTATTACTTAGTAATGGAAATAACGTAGTCGTTCCGTTACATAGTGGAGGACTAGAAAAGAAAATGAAGTAAAAAGGAAAAATGGCAGGTTCTCTTAAGTTCCGATATCTAAAGTGTCTTGAGAATTGAATGTATCTTTCATTGTTCTCATGATTAACTCATATTTAAAAGATTCCACCGGCTGCGTCGATATCAAAAACCATTTAAGCCTCAATCCGAACATAATGGCTCATAAAATCAAAATATATAATACTTACAGAGTATGTAGAATCATTGAGTATTCATTGTCCATATTTTCGGTCACACAAACTCACTACGCAATATAATCTTTGCAAAATACACTTAACAAAACAAAGAAATAATCACTTGTTTCACATTACTAAAAATCAAAAAGAATTTTGAAAACTACAAAAAAATTTCCACCTTCTTCTTGAAATAAAAATCGAATCAAACAATTAAAAACTTAGGTATTTGATATGTCACTGTGTTCCATCATAGCGCTCACGTCTCAGAGTTCGTCAGTTCTTGGTCCGTTCGTGCACATCACCTTTTGGAAAATCTTCTTCGGTTTCATCGCCTCCAAAATAGATTTCGGCAAAGTTTTTTCAAGAAAATCGCAGAAATCGTCGAACTTCTCGCTTAGTTCTTGATCGGAGCTCAAATCACTTGGATAGTCCCCAGTGTAAATGTTTAGGGTATCATCTTGAGTTTCAGCATTCCGGGTACTAGTTCTTGGTCCCCGGAAAGTACTTCCTCTGGTAAAGATCATCGGCGGTCATCGGAGTCAGACTGTTTGCTCGGATAACAACGGATCAAAAACTTGATTGCACATAATGCACCTTGGAACTTCTTGGTTCGCTTCTGTCGGAGTCTTAAATCGATCGAAATACTGCCGCTGTCTGTTGTTTCGGGAGGAGTCAATATTAAATAAGAGCTTACACCCATCCATCGGATTACTACGGGATTTGCACTTCGTGTAGACTGAACGAGATAACAGAGGTCAGTAAATGCTCCATCCGTGCCAAAAGTATGCGAAAAACCGTTCACACGACATACTCTTATGATTATGAAAACACGAATTTGATTTTACTTCTCTTTCGCAAAAGAACAGAATGGATTGAGTATTCTTACTAGAAGATGACTACCTCTTTCAGCTTACCCCACCATATAGTTATCTTTTTTCGCTTTTTGTGTTGAAGGTAGGACTTCACAGACAAGATTGCAACTTTTTTTCTCACCCTTTACTAACATAGAACGGGTATATAGTTTTTCACGTTGAATCGCTGTTTTTTTAAAAAAAGGATCTCTCGAGGACATCGTGTCCTTCCTTTTTCACAATATGGAAAGAGAAAAAAACTTGGTTTACTGTCCGAGCAATATTTACTACAACTTCCTTAAAAATCAATAGGCTCACGGCCAAGAGGAACTTTCCCTCGAAACACAATACATTGGGCAGAAGCATGACTCATGGAGCTCAGAGGCCTAGCTCTAATTTCTATTCATTCGGCTGAAGCGTGTCACCGTGAGTTCAGAAGTCTTAACATTTACCCTTTATCAATGCGTCATGCTGAAGCAATATACATTTTTGTCGCGATAGTTTGCTCTTCTTTCCCATAACCGTCTTTCCCAGTTTTTCCTTCTTTTTGTCTTTTGGCAACAGACATCCAACTCCAAACACACGAAAAAGGACGACGAGATAGATAGTTTTTACTGCTCAATTAGCTGTTAGCCCACTCCGGACGACTCCCAGACATATCCTCCTCTTGAAGAACAAAACGACAGGGGGTAAAAAGACAAAAGAGAAATACCTGCCTTGGCGACGGATTCACACAAACAAAACACACGCACCTTTCCATGGTGGAAAGAATTTAAGCGGATAACAACCCCCCCCCCCCCTATCTACCGAACCGTACCTCCGATGGTATTCGTACAAGCACTTCGGCTCTTCGAAAAAAATAAAATAAAAAAAACTTATGACTTGACCTTAACCGAATTACCAAAAAGAGCAAAATGAACCCTTCTGAAACATACGTTCTAGGCTACATATTCTTCCTTACGAAAATTCATTTTCACAAAACGAAAGCATTTCAACTTAAAAAAGAATTATTTTACTTTGCAAATTGCATGACTCAAAATGATGACACACATTTTAAATATCAAATTGATATTAATACTATCTTTTCCTCTCTGTTCCTTGACACAAACGAGGTAAAAAAAAGATAAACACAAGGACCTCCAATCGATGTGTCCTTGGTTCAAATCCCAAACAGGACTGACTTGAAATCCACAACAAAGATCTTCTAAAACTACCACCAAGAAAGAGTGTTCCTATGTGCAAAATTTGTACTGCTTGCTGTCTGGATAAAAAATAAAGCCTTCTTCAACTAAAGTCCTGTAACAAAGCTTCAGAGACACCACGTTCTTGGGTGACAATTTAACTGTACGTTGCGCTGAATAAACGAGTTTGGGTGCGTACCATTCATGACACATTTAATATGGAGCGAACGAAGCACGTGTATCAATTCTCGGTTCGTGTTGTTACATAATATTGACTGGGCACGTGGATCGAGTGCCGGTTCATGGCGCCAATTAATAAATGACATACTATGTTCCTTGCAATTAAATAAATAGAGCTGAATACAAATATTATTAATTAGTAAAATCTTCAAATTTCAAAAAAAAAGTCTCACCAAAAAATTTGCTTTCTCTCCCTCACCCTCGACCCCCGGACCTTCACCCTCCACACTTTTTTTTATGTTCATCCACTCCCAATCATTTCCTAAGAGGTCTCTGCTTCTCTGGGTGTAGCGTGCCTGCGCTTGCGGTCTCGGGGATCGCTTTTATCGTACTTTCGTATTATACTTTGCGTTCGTGTGCATTGAGCTATTTTGTATCAAGAATAGCGGACTTGTTACCTGGAAATCTGAACGGACGTAATCAAAAGAACGATGTAGGATAAGAGAAAGGAAGAGGTGGATCACTTTTCCGCAAATATAATTTGTCTGATGAAATGATAAGGAAGCAAGAGGAAATTATGAAGCAGAAAGATAAGGAAATTGCAGAGAGGATGGCAGCGGAGGAGAAGAGAGTGGAGGAAGAAAAGAAGAAGAAAGGCACCCCAGTCAGTAGAACTCCTCCTGGACTCCAAGAGCTGAACTTAACCCAGGAAAGAGGACGGAAACGAACTAATTCTTCCCCTGCAGCAATGGAACAAGAAGACAAAGGAGCAAAGATGAAGAATCAGAAGAAGAATTCATCGAAGATGAACTGGCCGCGAAACAGGAAAGGTTACTAGAGCATTATAGTAAAACCCTAAGTCAGATAGATAGAGCTGTAAAAAATTCAAGATGCGGACAAGAACCGATAACGAAGATCAAATTAGCAGTGGTTAAATACCTGATGAGAATTACCACCTTGGAGGGACGCCTCGCGTAGCAGCAGGATGACAATGAAAATCTGAAAGAGCTCATTAGGAAGGAAAGGAAAGATCATTTAGAAGAAAGGGACAAGAGAGAAAAACATGAGGGAACAACGGCAGAAGAAAAGGAAATTGCACTACGGGCTAGGGTACAACTACTAGAGGAAGAAACAGACAGATTGAGGAAAATAAATGCAGAATCCATTGAAGAAAAAATAACTGGTCAAATTACAGGGATCATTAGAACGAACTGAAAGTGAGAACAAAAGATTGAGAGAGCAAATAGCGGACAAGGAAAGAATAGTAATTGGAATTACGGTGGCAATTACAGAACTACAGGTGAAATTGGACTATGAGCGAAAAATCAGCGAAGATCTGAAAAAGACAACAGATAAACTAAATTCAAGAATTGCGGAACTAATTAAGAACGAGCAGGTGTTGCTAAATAAGCCGACCGTGCAACAACCAACGTTTGCAGATGCCGTAAAGAGAATAACCATATCTGAGAGGCAACAAAAGAAAAAGGAAATTAAGGAAAGGGATAAACCATCATTGTTTATAAAACTTAAACATAGGGGATCCTTGGCTCAGCTTCGAAGCAACTGGCTTGGCACTGTCAATTCAGAAACAGACAAGATAAGAGCTACAATATTCACTGGAAAAAAGACCATGATAGTGCAGGCTTAGACGAGGGAAGATGCCAATAAGATAATTAACAAGAACGGAATCAGGGACAAATTTGTTATTGAGGAGAAGAAGAAAAGGAGTCCCCAACTAATATATAACGTTGAGTCGGAGCTGAAGGATGATGAAATTGTGCGGAAGATCGTCAATACCAACATTGACGACGAGAGGTTGGTGGAGGCAGCACTGAAGGAGATGAAAGTCAAATTCAGGACTGGACCCAAGGGCAGAAGAACTTGCCACGTCGTACTGGAAAT
>JAGDQP010068606.1:0-10999 GCA_022664845.1 Lepisma saccharinum
TTCACTTTTGATGTGACTTAATATTCCACCTTAAACTGAAGATGACAACAAGTGTTGTTCTTTTTCTTCTAATAGTGAGTGTGAGTTACTTTTATTTTTAACTATTCCAGGTTATGAATTATTAAGAAGTAAACAATATTAATTGATTTTTATTTTTATTGCAATATAATATATCACCAATGGTCACCATCCATAGTGTAGTTGATATGATTTATTGTAGTTTTCGGTCATTATTCACTAATTACTACTTAATTCCAAATACGAATTAGGTTGGTCTGTCTGTAGAAGTTTGTTTTGTCCAGCCGGAAAATTATGAGATGATGATGACAGAAATGCTTTCTCGCTTTGAAACTTGTTTCAAAAATGATTTATACTAGGAACAGAACTCGTGACACTGAGCATTACTCTCTTTTATAATCAAGCCAAGATGGTTACGCTAAATATACTTTCACGCCTACTTAATTGAGACATAATTAACACGTAAACTACTACTGGAGCTAAAGGCTTCATCTATTTTCCAACTATCTTGTCTTAGTCTGGTCACAGATCATATCCAAAATCAACAACCTGACAAAATGACAAGTTTTTAATTAAAGTTCTAACATAAATATTTACACACGTATTAATCCATTACAAAACACACATACAGAGAAAATAAACAACACATAAAATTTATATATGGGCACTACCTACATTGTGAGGCGGAAAACGAAAAAGGACCTCTTGGCGGATGAGTAAAATTTTCAGTAGAAACTAAATAAAATGGGGTCGAAAACATCAAAAAACGGTTTGTAGCGGATTATTGTAGTTTACTTTTACCTTTACAAGCTCATATCGATCAACAAGTTGTTCAGATTCCAATAGAACTCTAAAATAATGACTAAACAGTTTAATCCAGAGAAAATAGATTCTTCCCACCATGAGGATATACTATTGGTTTATAACTTTCTCAATGATTAAGATAAGATGCTAAATGTGGTATCGAATTGTTTAGAATTTATCACTGAATTTGAAAACAACAAAGTTTGAAAATTAAGAAATTGCGACAAGAGGTCCGTTTTCGCTTTCCGCCTCATATATATTTTCCGATTACGTTATTTACTCCCACCCACATGCTTAAATCACATTAATAATAAACATTTTATATATGTACATCGTTGTAACTTTGTCATTACAAGTTATATTTAGCCAGTTGCCTTGGAGAGATGAGAGATTGGAAACACCCTACACCTTACCAAAAATACGTTTTCTCTCCTCATTCCTGCTTACAAACTCACTGAACACATCGTGCAAGTTTAACGCAGCCGACCTTTCTCCATGCACATGGAGAAGCAATATATGTGTTAGGCGTTTCTGTGACATGGTAGCCCTCAGGTACGTTTTAAGTCGACGTTTTAAGAGCACTGAAACTACCTTCTGATGTAGCAGAAGAAGCAGGCACAGTCATAACGAGCACCAAAAGCAATATCACTTGTTGGAGAAGAGATTTTGTGGTATCAGATTCCTTACTAAGTTAGGGGACAAGAAGGATAAACTTCATATTTTTATATAAAATCATATAGATTTAAAGGTCAATTCAAAAAAGTGACGGGGTAATAGCACCTTGCCCCCTAACAGCCGCCCACGATCGTAGAGATTTCTATACTAAATTAGATTTAACAAAAGTCATTACCTTTCAAGCTACACTCCAATTTACTAGTTAAAATCTTCTCGTTAGCTTCTTTCGATGATTTTTCACCGCTAAAATAACATTTAAAACTTGGAAAGTTAGCGAAAACTGTTAAATATCCATTTTAAAACACTTTACATTTAAAAAAAAATGACGCTACTGTAAAAATAATTAAACATGTAATTTTAAAATCCACCTAGAATATAAATAGATTTAAAACTGAGAGCTAAGCAAATTTTGATTTTATTTTACATATAAAATCATGGTTTTGAATATGGCAAAATATGTTATTCCTTGAAAGTGAAAACCCTAGCCACTATTATTTTCATTTAGGTATAAAATTATGGTGGGCAAAAAACAAAATGCTTTGCAATGAAAGACCAAACCAATTTTGTTTTTATGCAGGTATAAAATCATGGGGGGGGGCAAAATATGTACCTTGCTCCCCCACCAAAAATCGTGGGGGGGCAACTGCCCCCCCCCGGCTCCTACGCCCCTGCTGACATTTCAATTTAATTTAAACTCCAGTAGAAATTCAGGACTTCTGCATGAAAGAAATAAAGCACAAAAATTTCTCACCAATTTATGAAATGAAACCATGCCCGAACCTCGAGATACTTGTCCCTCTTCCCTGTACCGCTCTCTCAGCCGTCCTGTTATTTGCTGAGAACAATGAGTTTTATTTAATTATAGCTTAATCTCGCTACAGTACGATGATGCAGGCAATTGCACATCTCCTATTCCGTCGTCACTCCGCTAGTGAATGCATTTTCAACCATTCCTACCCACCCTTTATCCGACATTTTAACAATTTATTACGATTTGCGTTTCAAGTTGGCCGATAAACCTACGAAAATATGCAATAAGACACGTGGTGTTTTTAAAGTTTTCGCCTTTTAAGAGCTGACAACACTCCATCTAAGCTGAACGTCATTAGCGTACCACAGACCTCTTCTTTTTTACACTGCAGTGTGTGGCCAATTTCTCTCCTCCTCCCATGATGTTTCAAGCCTATAATAATACGCACCTTGCCTTTCTTAGTTTCGTGTGCACACTCCTTTGTCTCGTGATACGAAAAGTCAGGTTCCCAGTGTACCCAGTGTATTTTTAAAGCAGGATGAAATGTGATATAAGGACAGTGGAAATAAAAGAGGTCTAATGGCAAGAATTGTTAATTATTACGGCCGGCAGCCGTAATATTATGGTTCGCGAATAATTTGCAATGTTAAAATTCAAAATTGCAATCTTAAATTTCTCCGGATCTACTGAATATTTTAAGCTCAAACGAGACATACGTATTTCTGTATACATTATGTACAGTCTTGGACATAAAAAATAGGACAAATAAATTATGGTTCTTGCTACAAATATACGGTATTACAGTGTAAGCATTAGTTCTTAAGCTAGTGAAGAATATTTATTGTTTGCACTGTAATAGTATAATTTTGTATGTTTGTAGCAAGAACCATAATTTAGTATTTATCCGAGCTTTAAAGCTGTAATACCGCATATTTTTACCAGTGCGTTTTTGTTACTAATTTTATTTTATTTTATTAATATTTTCATAAGAAGAAAATTGTTTTGGTTCTACTTTTTAATAGCAGTGACAAAATTTCTCTATCCCATGGAAGGGAGTTTTTCAAAAGAAAACTCATTTTCTCATTGGCAATTTTTTTGAACATACATCATCACTTTATGTTCAGAATTCTGTGTCTCAGATCTTGTCAAAGTTTAATTTTCGAAAGCACTGCAGCAATGCAGTGATTTAATGTGCTAATTTTTGGAACACTAATTAGGTTGAAATCATTTAAATGATTACATTAAATGGAACTTAGAGATACTTCTATAGATGTGTGTATTTTATCAATTGAATGAAGCTATTCCTCTTGCAGATAAATTAAATCAGTATATCTCGTAAGATGATAATAGTTACAAAGAAGAAGTCCCACTTCAATCCTGATTGGATGGGTGAGAAGTTAAATCCTGAATAGGCTAAGTTTCTGAAGCCAGTTGAATACAATCAGTTTGAAGCATTTTGTTCCAGCTGTAAAAAGACATTTGACCTGAGTAACATGGGTCATCAGGCTGTAGTTAGCCATATGAAAAGTAAATCACACACGAGTGCAACAGGACATAAAACTCCAAAAATCAGCTGTGTCCGTTACCATTGATTCTCCAAACATGAAGGAAAGTTCTTCAATTAAAAATGCGGAACAAACCATGCTTCTTCCAAAGGATCTAAAAGTAATGCAAATACTATGATTAACTATGCTAAAGGAGGTGAAGTTACTCGAGCTGAAGTATTATGGGTTTTAAAAATGGTAGCAAATAATTTTTCCTACAATTCAAGTGTTGATATATCACATCTTTTGAAATCCATGTTCGCTGCCAGTAAAATAGCTAATCATTTTTCGCTTGGTGCAACAAAAGCAGCGTACGGTATATAGTTTCATATGGACTAGCTCCTTTTTTAAAGGAAAAATTTGTAGTTTGTTTTGATGAGTCGCTCAATTCTGTAGTTCAGAGAGAACAGATGGATATAATACTTGTGGAACGATGATTTGGAAAAAGTTGCATCTAGGTATTTGAATTCCACCTTTCTTTAGCATACAAGGGTATCGGACTTAATGCAGAAGTTCACAGCAGCTCTCGAAGATATCACTTTTACAAAATTACTTCAGGTATCAATGGATGGACCACATGCAAACTGGAAGTTTTTAGGGAACTTAAAGAAGATCTAAGTAAAGAGCCTGCTAACCCAATACTATTACAACTTGGATCATATGATTTGCATGTGGTAAATGGTTCTTTTCAGGCTGGTCACACAGCAAGTGGGTGGAAAGTTAATAGTATTCTAAAAGCAATGTATTCACTTTTCAAAGATAGCCCTGCACGTCGTGTAGACTTCATTGCCATAACTGGCCATTCAGACTTTCCATTAAAGTTCTGTCAAAGTCGTTGGGTGGAAAACGCAGAAGTTTCAAGAAGATGGAAATCCTTCCCAGTGTAAAGAAATATTTGAATTCAATAACAAGTAAATTACCATCCACTGTGTCTGTAAACTGTTTGCATGAAGCCTGTGATGATACATTGACATTATCGCAAATTGCTTTCTTCAGCACAATTTCATCAGTACTTGAACCGTTCCTGAAGAAATTTCAAACCTCAGATTCAGTGATACCTTACTTGTAAGATTCATTGCTTGACGTATTGTTCAATTTGATGAGTCGTTGTATAAAGAAAAATATCCTCCAAAATAATTATCCAAACCTGTTGAAAATTCTTATCATGTGGAAGATGAATTTCCAGGAAATGTTGAAAAATCCTTTTCTCGTAGAAGACAACCAAGCAGAGCCCAAAGGAATCATTTCGTCGCAAAAACCACAGAATGAAGCTCTGAAGATTAATGTTTTAACTCCTACCCATACTTTACTCGAGAAAAAGAAAAAGAAGAAGATACTTCAGTTCAGATTACGAATGGTTTTGCTACGTTACTCCAGGGTTCACTCATGTCTATTGTCACGAAGTATTTTCGTGACCATACGAGGGAAAACACTCCTACACTTACTGGGAGACTTATCCATCCTACCCAGCTTCTGTTCGGACGATTTAGAAGACCAATTTATTTTATTCGTCTTCTCAGATCATCTCGAATTGTACTTCTTTCTAGATGAGAACTTCTTAGGAGTCGATGGACTCGACAAATGTGGTATCAAGATCCACCCATTCACTCCAGGTAGAAGCTGGATTGAAGATCTATGCCACTGGGCGGCAGTCATATTAATTTTTGACATAAACAAGAACGAACTTGTTAAATGGGTAGTAGCAAGGAAGAAAAATATCTTTTTTAACTGAACGAAATTCTGGTTCAACCAACGGACAAACAAGCAGACCATCATCTACTCTCAATGTGAAATGGAAGTCGAGAAGTAAAATATGTCACAGCAAATCTTACGTAGCGAAGAGGTTTCCATCATTGGCAAATTGGATTTGTCGCATATTCAGATGAAATGTACACATAGTCGAAGTATATAAATCGAACAACAGACGGAGAGCGAACACACAAGCAAACAGTCAACCTGTATAAATAATAGCAACCATACGATGCAACAATATCAATGCACTGAAGCAGTTGAGGGAGAGACCAATAAGATCTTTGATAACAGCCAGTGCTATTTAATCTTCCAAGAATGACTCGCATTAGGTTTTTTTATTATCTCGTATTACGGAAGATTTTTAAAACCTGTTTTAATTTACCTATTTATGGAAGCATCTTTAGTGTTACTGACTTCAGAGATCATTTCTCTTTTTGCCTTGTACATAATTACTGAAATCAAACGTGGAAAGAAGCACAAAGGAAGCACTCTGGACCAGTGTTTAAAAAGTTTTCTAAAATTTGGTGGCCAGTGATGCCACCGGAAATATTTTGCGGTGGCCATTTATAATCACTGGTGGCCTCGTAATATATTACTTTTATTGACGTTAAATATAAATTGCATGCATGGTACATAATATTGAAATTATCGAAGAACTAGAATGAATTATCATGTAAACAAAAGAAAAAAAGAAGTGAAACAGTCCTCCCTTCTATTCTTTTTCTATCTTCCAAGTATGGTTTTCAAACCACAACGTCCAAATTATAACAATTTAGAGCAAAGAACTGGTGGCCAAAATTGGTCACCAGGTGTGGCTCCAAGTGGCCAAATCTATTGATTGGTGGCCCTGGCGCACCAATTTTGCATGCTTTTTAAACACTGCTCTGGACGTTGAAGATTAATATAATTTATTAGTGGATGACTTGTATGTAGATGACTGAAATCAATCGTGGAAATAAGCGCAAAGCACTTTCGACGTTGAAGATTAATGTAATTTATTATTGGATGAAATTCATTATTGTAGAAATGCACATTTCTAGAACAAGTAGTAACAGCTGTCATTTAGATTCCTGAGTTAAATGGAAAATTAATTATTGTTTTTAATTAACGATTTACACAAGTTTTGGATTCATACATCTTAAAACCAAACAGCTATACTTAAATATATATCCACACAGCTGATCCAAGGTGGAAATTGAAGAGCGGAAAGGAAGAATTCCCAGTACCTTTGAATACTTCTACGTCTGGAACGTGATTCCCTTTGTTCTTTCCAGGGAAGGGGGACTGGCGAATACCTTCATCTATCTATGTATATAAAAATGAAAGTGACTGTGTTTGTCCTCTCATGACGCCAAAACGGCTTGACCGATTGGAATGATTTTTCGCACATGCTCAGATATTGGATCCGTGTGGGAGTTAACCCGTGTTATTTGTAGGCTTGTTCAGATCCGGACTTCGGACTCCTTTTTTCGGACTTCTAAGAAGTCCGAATCCGCGGACCATTTTGTCGGACTGTCCGAAATCGGAAATTTTAGTTCGAACTCGGACATCCGAATCCGGACTCGGACTTTTTGTTCGGACTCAGATTATCCGAAATCGGACTCGGACTTTTCGTTCGGACTCGGATCTGCGATTGAACTTACTCACTTAAATCCTAAATGCCATTATTTAACTAATTTAATGACAATTATTATTACATATATGTCACTAGCTGATTTGCCCGCTTGTTGAAGCGGGGGAAATAAAATGTGTTGGCAACAGTGATCGGGACTATCACCAATACTCACTTCCCCGTGGCGGACTGCGCCCCTAACTTCGAGAGTTTTGGGGGGTTGAGCCCCCTTTATCGTAACCAGACTCTCCAGGGAACTGAGCCCGCATGGTGCAAATCTTCCTCCAAACCCTCTCTGCGGGCATGCTCCCTATAGAGAAGGTTTTCTAATTTGCCCGCTAGTTGGTGCGGTGTGAATAAAGTTAGCAACAGTAATCGGGACTGTAGCGAATGCTCTCTCCCCCGTGGCGGGCTGCGCCCCGAACTTGGTGATCTTTTAGGGCTGCGCCCCCTTTATCGTAACCAGACCCTCCGGGAGGCTTCACCCCCATGGTGCAGATTTGCCCCCATATCCCCCTTCCCCCGACTGCCTGCTCCTCACTGGGAAGTTTTGCCCCATTTATTGTAACCTACTCGTGATAGTACACATTCATACCAAATTTCATTTCTCTAGTTTCAGTGGTTTGAAAAATGCGTTTTGGGGCGGCTATTTTAGATCAAGATGACGAATTTTCTTCTTACATTATCGTAACCTACTCGTGATGGTACACCTCCATACCAAGTTTCGTACCTCTAGCTCAAACGGCGTGGAAAATGGTTTTTGAGCGCTCATTTTGAACCAAAAAAGATGGCGACTGATATGATAACTTCCCACACGGATCTAATATCTGATCATGTGCTAAAAATAGTTCCAATCGGTCAAACCGTTTTGCCGTGATGCTCATGCAAACATAGTCACTTTCAATTTTATATACGTATTGAGACTTTAAATTATGCATAGGCATATTACAAATTATGAAAATAAAATCTCATAAATGAATTGTTTTCACGCTTCAAAAAAAGTGACAAAGCAGTGTTGATTTAGTGAGTTAGTACGTACTATTGGTAAATAAGAGTAATATATTGATTTTAAGAGATCTATGTGTGAAAGCTGGGGGAGAGAAGAACATTTATTTTATTTCTTTATTATAACCCCCCCGAAAAAAAACAGTGGCGTCATTGAACTTACGATATATCGCTTGATGCATCCCACCTACTTGCAAGCGTAGTTTTTAGTTCATATTCATCAGTTATTCAGCCAATCTTCCCCCCCCCCCCTGTGCGGGTGACACCCCGCAAAATCTCGAGAGCACCCCGAACCTTAAAAATTTACGGTTAAAAATCGACAGAAAACGTGCAAATCTCCACCAATCCACTCCAATTTTTACTTTACACCCCATACCTCAGGACTCAAATTTAGGCCCGTTACTATTTTTATTATTCATAAATGACCCCCTGATTGTATAATAAACCCTGAGAAACTATTATATGCAGATGATCTTAAAATATTTTCTAAAGTTGAATCAATTAAAGATTGTTATCAATTACAAGTAGATTTAGATAGTATAAATAGGTGGTGTCACAGAAATAAACTAGACCTGAATATCAAAAAATGCACTTCGATGACATTTACTAGACGACAAAAATTTATTCAGTTTCCTCACTCAATCAATAACATTGTTTTACCAAGAACAGAAATAATAAAAGATCTTGGGGTTATCTTTGGCTCTAAACTAACGTTTGTCATGTAAACAATATAAGTGCAGAATCGTTCAGAATTCTAGGATTTATTTATAGAACAGCAAGGGACTTCAGAATGAGTACATACCAAAAATTATATTATTCATTGGTTCGACCGAAACTTGAATATGCATCCATCATGTGGAATCCCACCACTCAAATTAATTGTCAGAAAATAGAAAAGATTCAATCTAAATTCCTCAGACTCCTAACGTACAAAACAACTGGCTTTTATCCTAAACTTGAACATTATGTAAACCTAATTCAGAATTTTGAACTCCTTACGCCGGAGAACAGGAGAATCACAATTGACTCATTCTTTCTTTATAAATTAATTCATAACTGCGTAGACAGTATAGACTTACTCTCTGAAATTCAATTTCGGATACCGGATACTAGAACCCGAATGGATAACAAAGGCCTTTTCCACTGTAGGAAAGCGCAAACTGAGATTCTGAAAAAGTCACCCATTTGGAGAATGTGCTTTTCGTACAATAAATTATGTGGAATGAAAAACGAGGTAGACATATGTAATCAAAGCCAAAGAAGTTTTCAGAATAATTTAATAAAGTTATTCTAAAGCAAGCAAAATTACTATACTAAGTTCTAGTTTATAAGCATGGGATGACCAAAACAAAACAAAAAAAAAAAAAACTTACGATGGGCACATACAGACCTAAAAGGGAATTATAAATCATTTAATTATATTTGTATTATCAATCTTATCTTATTCTTATATCTATATTTGTATATTTACTTTCTGTTTTTACAGTGTATAGTATTAACTTACATATATCACGTATGCATTACTACTGCACTTGAATTAGCTATGTTAATTTTAAATTTGACTTTATATTGTGATGTATTTCTCTTGTGTTTAGTATATATTGTGTTTATATTTTGTTGATAATATTGAGAGTAGGAACTGATTATATGTTACTAAGCATTCCTGGTAATGCAAAAAAAAAACCTAAATTGTAATTTACTTTTTACAGAATACCATAACTGGGCATACGCCCGTTGTATACTTCCTAAATAAATAAATAAATAAAACTGAAAATTCTGGTGGAATCCCTATACGTAATTCACAGGCATCTCTACACGGTTAACATAATGCAGCTAAAAACAAATAACACTTATATCTGATATAAAAATAAGGATATTTTAATTGTCAACTTTTTGTAAAGTGTTATTTACAGCAGATGAAAAGCACTAAGGTATCTTGGTTTTATTTTAGCAATCCTTAAAAAGATCGTCAATATAATTTTTCTCAATTTCTTTCCGCTCCACAGCCAAATCATCAATGAGGCGAGTCGATTATCGGAAACTGATGACCAAAAGTAAATTTTCAGTCTTTTTAGAACAGAAAAAAATATTCGTTAGAGGCAGTGGTGATCGGCAGTGACAGAAATTTCCAATGACAAGATAAGAATAAATAGCCTATTAAAGCAGCCTTCTATACTGTGGACATATCATATTGAGCCCAGTGTCTTCAGGCGAACACAACAAAACAATCAGGATTCAAGTCCGGCTAGAGGCAGAAATGTTGCATCCACTGATACTGAGGCAGGCTAGTAAAAGTAAGAGATTAAGTAAATGAAGTCTCATCAAAATAAGAAAAGCAGCTTCGTCTTCTGGGTAACAAAAACTCCACAAGAACTCAACCAACTAACTCAAGACATTCTGCGTGATGTCACAGGAAAAGTAAACATTATGGCGGGTAACCCCACAAATTAAATAAAAATTGTATCTACACATCGAAATATGCAATATATATATATATAATAAATCACAGCCATATTCAATCCACTAGTGGATGAGACCTCTCCCCGAAGGGAGGAGTTGGTCTACTGCTCCCACGCTGACCAGACGGGTTGGGAGAGGAGAGCCGAAGCTCTCACTGTGATCGCCACTGTCTTTTATTCACAGTAGCTCCCCAATTGTCCTCACGATGCTGGGTCAACACCGAAATTTTTGAGCCCCCACCGGGAATCGAACCCGGGACCGCTCGCACTGAAGTCGAGCGCGCTACCGACTAGGCTACGCAGGAGCTCATATATATATATATATATATATATATATATATATATACACACACACACACACACACACACACACACACAC
>JAGDQP010068607.1:0-10999 GCA_022664845.1 Lepisma saccharinum
TATAATGTTTTGGATCAAATAAGTACCGGTAATTACTATGTGTTTCGTACTATCGGATGTTATCTTATTCTCATGAGCAGTCTCTCCTACCCATTGGCGTAATCTTGCCTACTCTAGTAGGACAGTTTGAGCAAATTAAGTTTTTTTAAAAAAAAATCATTATCATTAAGCACACAATCAATGGCTTATATAAAAGATTCATAGCATGCAATTATGTATACGATACTAAAGAATATCTTGTGTATTTTTAGGTGTTTGCATACAAAATTGAATTTTAGTGAATTTTTCTTAATTTTTGCGCAATCTCTCTCGACTTTCCCCTTAAATCTATGTATTCTGAAAGACAATAAAAAGTAACTTCTTGTATTCATTGTATATTCCTGTATTTACATTGTTCGTTGCCACTAGAAACGATTCTTTCTTAACTTTAGCCATGCTAATATATTTAGTTAGTTGTAGGGGATAGAGGAAGAGTAGGGTAAACGTATAATTTATTGGCACTTTTAGACCTCTGTCGTTTTGAAACTTGAAATGCAGATCGATGCTCCTTTCTTTTTCTGTACATGGCTAACAGTAAACTCTTTCATCTTTCCCGAAATTAATTTTACAGTGAAAAGTGAAAACGTAGAACATGTATTTTTTTAACATTTTCCTCTTTAAAACAGCAAAATGACTTATTGTTGGCACCCTTTAACCAGTTGCTCTCTCCCCTTCATGTTCAGTTATTGGCATTTACGTCCACTATACGTTTTCGAGACCTGAAAACGTGTATCAGTTTTGGCACTGCTGAGACCAGTTGTTGGCACCCCCTACAAAATATTTGTTCCTGTGAAGCCACGTCCTACGTAAAAACATTAGTAATCGTATCCTTTTTTCTTAAAGGTTCAAATGGCTGTTAGAAATCATTTTTTTAATTGTTAATTATTTGCCCCATGCCAAATAAATGGCATACCAGTTATTGGCACCCCCACTATAGTAGCAATAACTAGTTTGCAAATTTACATAATGATACATGCCAAAGCATATCTAAATATCCTTCTAGTTGTTTAAGAAGGCAAACGCTTCAATAAGAACATTATAACAATAAATAACTAGAGAAAAATGAAAGTACAGTATTTAGCTTACCTGCTTAGATTTTATAGGTTAAATTTGTAACTTAACGAAACCTTCTTGAAATTGACACCTTAACCACCACGAATAACAAAGATGATATGTTTCGTGTGTAGAAGTCATCAAAGAAACAATAAGCAAAGTGTTCGGAACAATATCAGTTTCGCCAAACTATTTTCAATCTTAATTTAAAAACAAAATATCTTGGGAGTGTCAATTTCAGGGATGTTTACCTTATATAGTAAAACATAAATTTCTTTCTGTGATTTTAATAATGTAGAAAGCGAATTGTATCAGTATTCTAGTCTCTGCTAGCACCGAAACAAAATATGTGGAGTAATATTTGAAAGAGCATACTCCCAGGAAATGTCGCGGAAAGGACCTATTTATATGTTTACGGTTTGGTCCATTTGAAAGAAAGAAATTCTAATAAATAGTTAGAGGATGACTAGGGTACAAAACTAAATTGAGCTTATTAATGCTGTTAATTAGACAATCAAATCAACAACTTACAAATATGTCCGTCAACAGCTTCCATACCAAGAGGCCGTAGCCCAGTTGGTAAAGTGTTGGCTTAGCAATCGGAAGTTCCTGGGAATGATTTCACAGGCTTAGTCTCACCAGGGAAATGCCGGGAGGGCACATAGAAACTAAGCCCTGGCCGACTTCCTTTCAACATCATGTCTCCCAGCCTGAGCCTGAGATGACTAAAGGCATAAACGGATTCAAATAAACATCTTCGTCGTTTCTTTAAGATGCTAAATAGCAACATTTCTTTGTAAAGGTGATGCCTTATCATCACTACTATTTAACTTTGCATTAGAATGTGTGATTCTAAAAATAAAAGAGGGCAAAAAGAGACTAACATTGAATGGCTTAAAAACTTCGTAAACGCGGATGATGTATGTAGATTTAATAAAGAACGATATAGATGCACTACAAAGTAACATCGATGTCTTAGTAGAAGCTTGCAATGAGATAGGCCTACAGGTGAACGTAGAGAAAACAAAATACATGATAAGTCGAAACTCAGAAAATTAAGGAAATAGATACAAAAAGATTAAGAATGATATCATATTATAGAAAGTAAACAAATTAAAATACTTAAAAGCATAGAAAACAATAAAACAAGAGGTCATGGAAGAAATGAAAAGTCGCTTAGTATCAGGAAACGCATGTTTCTATTCAGTCCAGAAACTCCTAACCTTGCGATTAGCTTCAAGGAAGTAGAAATTGAAAATATACATAACTGTTACTCTGCCTGTAATACTTTACGGTTGCGAAATTGGAGTACGATCCTAGCAGATGAACGTGAATGGCATGTGTTTGAAAATAAGGTTTTGAGACAAATATACGGGCCTAAACCGGACGAAATGACCGGAGAATGGAGGAGACTGAATCTAAACTCCACGCACTGAACTAAACTCCACGATGTTGTAAGAAAAGTAAAATTGCGTCTCCTAAGATGGGAGGCAAGTGGCTCGGATGGGAAAAAAACTATTATATGTCATCGTGGTTTGTAAACTGGATGGAAAGGGACCATTGGAAAGAACAATAAGTCATTTGGAGGACAATATCGAGAGAGATCTTCGAGAGGTAGATGTTCAAGAGGAAAAACTGGCTTGATATTGCCCAGGATAGAACCTATGGCGAACGTTTCTAACTGTGGTGATGAATTTGCGAGTTCCACAAGCCAATGAGTTAGTTATCCATTGATGAACATTTATTTATCTATGTGATATGGCCCATTACGATCTCCAAGGATGTTAACGGTAACTCACTCAATATACTAATTTCATTTAAAACAATTATACGTTCCTAATATCATATATTACTTCCGAGTTGAATGTATCGTCGGCAGTAGTGACCAAAGGAAAACAGAAAATTAGCAACGAACATATTTTAAAATATCCAGTACAACCGTCAAGAGTGTGTGCAACGTCTGTAATACTATCTTCATACATTTGAACAAAAGCATAATGAGTTACTACTTCGAACGAAATAAAGAACACGCTGAAAGAACATTATTCAATTGGAGAACAAATTTGGATTGTGTCCAGAAAAAAGAAAAGGAACGACTCAAAGGCTACTTAATTTAAATTTCTTCAGTTGACACAAAGCAATATTTAATGCTAAAAATTTAATGCATTAAGATTAGTTATGCAACTTTTCAAAAAATCATGGGCATGATTTGCAAGTTTAATGCATTTATTCTTCATACGAGAAAGACTGAGAGTTTCCACTTTACTTACAATCGAGTTATATTTCTAACTTCAGTTTTATAAATTCTCCAAAGACTAACATTCATATTCAAAAACTGCAGTAATATTAAAAAACAAAACAATCATTACATTTGAGCTTCTAAAGTGTAAGGAACAAGGTTAATACAAGAAGAGAAACCACGTTTGCTGAATTTTGCAAGTATCAGACATTTTGTTGCTTCGCATACCGTCAACCTATATGGTGTTTTAAAGTTTGAAATTTAGAATTCGTAGAATTATCCTCAGGAAATTTGATTTTTTTTCGTTGTGTTTTAACTGTTATTTTAAAAGTTGAAAACGCCTTCCTCTCCTCCATCATCATGAAGACACTTTAGTAGCCAAATATGCACAATACAGATAGTGCCTGGAAGAAAGAAAGGGACAAAATGACCAGCAAATGATGATAATAGTTACTAAGACATGACATAAGATTATTGATTTATAGAACTTCATGCTCCTTATTTCCTAATACAAATATTTAAAGTTTAAAATTCAAGAAGAAACTGGTTTAATTTCAACAAACATTGATTTGGTTACATCGTTTACAAAAAGAATGATTTTTCTTATATGACTCTTTGTCTGTGAGGTATTGTTGGTTTGACAATATTATGATACCCTTAAAGAAAATTTTAGCATTTCTTTTTAAGTGAAAATATTCTGAAGCTCTGAACTCTCAGAAACTTCAGTTTAGTTTTGTGTTCTGGAAGCTTAAGATAACTAACTATAGCATATGTTTGACAAATTGTTACCTAACATCAATCGTTAGTGTATTTCGCCGCGTCTAGTAATGCCTCAAAATTATTAATTAACCAGTTACTTCTAATTGAAAGAGTTGCCGAAGCTAACAAACGAGATTGAAAGTAAAAAGTAACCAAGAAGCTTGGAAAACCATGAACTACAATGTAAAATAATTCGGATTTACCTATCCAAAACATCCATATACTTTGTAAATAAGCAGAACCTATTTTGTGAGTTTCACCAACCTTTGTTAAGAATTTAACGAATCGTTGGTTAATGAATGTAATGTAGGCCTCTTTCAAAACTCTCCAAGTTAATTAACGATTCGTCAATTCTTAACGAAGATTGGTGAAACCCACCCATCGTCTTATTAGAATTACTTGCAGAGCATAACCGATAACGAACGTATAGCTGTATCACCCTGACATATTTGGCGAGCAGAAGATGTACAACCAAATTTTGAGTATTATTGGCTCGTTTTTGAAACTCTTTACAGATGAAAAGGCTTTGCTGTTATTTCCTCTGTTCAGAGTATTATTCGTTACTATACCCAGCATAATTAATGGTCATTCTACCCACGTTAATAGTCATCCTAAACACCCTGCCTTGACAGTGTTTATCATGTTATCTTTCCAATAAAATGTGCACTTTCACGAGTAAGCTGTCCTGAATTTTGACTTTTCAAAAATGTAATTTGGTTTACAAATCTGTTCATTGTTCACAAATTTCAGAGCCTGTCAGCTAGAGTATAGATATATAATTCATCGTTTGACTAACCATAAATACAATAATATTCTGACTATAAGCATCAAATAACCACTGTTCAGCATAAACTCAGCAGAGTAATTACTAAGGATGTTTAATTAAATATAATTTTGTTTGTTATTGCATTAGATCTTTAATTGTTTCTTTCATTTTGGGACTCCCGAAACGTCATACCAAAATTTTGTTAAAAAATATTTGGCTGTTAAAGATTAAAATTACATTTGATTTATTTGGCAGCAATTACCAATTATTTTTTGATTTGGAACGCTATACCAAATTTTTGTAGCAATTATTATAAAAAAATATTTGGCTCTTAAAATTTAAAAAGATGCGAGGCTTTTTGGTAGTAAACAATTGGGTTAAGAAATCAAATATTTATTTTTTAGAAACCTTTAGAAACAAAAAAATATTCGCACACAATTTAACTACAGACGAGAGCGTATAGCATAAAGAACATCACGCTTGTGCTAAGCTACTTTTAAGGTACAGTATCTTCCAAGTGACACGACACGTCATTCAGTCATTGAGGGATAAAAAGCACTTGGAATGTCCCATGTTATTTATATATCTTGGTTTAAAGTGAACAGTTTGTCAGTGACTGATTTGATCTCGATCTCTCTGTGTCTGAACCATCAAGCTGCACGTAACTATTCTGGACTGATTGATTCGTGTCGAAAGGGATAAGTGCCAGAGCAAACATTTCACTTCGATCGTTCACTTCCAATCTAAACCAATGTGGACCAAATTTTCAGTTCTCAGTTTTAAAGCTTTTTATCTGTATGCGGCCCGTTTTGTTTAGATATAATTTTTGAGTTATGCACATACCGGACTATGCATATAATATTACATACTTTAAATAATTTTTACACATTTTTGCAAGAACTAAAACGTTCCCTGGCTTCATATATTTATTAAAAGTTGAATTACATCGATAAATCCAGTATTGCTTTTAGATATGAGGTTAATGGTCTGACCTTTTTTCTTTAAATATTGAACTTGACTGAAGCTTGTAGCATGTGTGTGAATGTGTGTAAAGATGCCGAAGATGAAAACAGCGGAATCTTCATTGATTTAGTCGTGTATCGAAGGCGATCCAACATTTACAAGGGATGTTAAAATTATATTCTGTCAAGCTTGTCAAAAGCAGGCAAATAAAGACTAATACAGAACTGATTGTCGTGGGAAATGTTTTTATTTCGGCACAGCAAAGAAATAATACGCACTTCTAGTAAACTTCTTATGTTATTTTTACGTTTTACCTTCCATAGGTCTAGCACTTTTACAGTAGGAAAAACGGGATTTTTGTAATATATATAAACATATTTTGACATTTTTAGAAATTATTTTTTAAATCATGAAAAAATTTCTCAGAACATTCTCTGAATCATCGAATATTTTACTTTAAACGACTGTGGTTACACGTCCACTCAAAATGTTTTAATATACTTTATATTTAGGACTTTATGTGCAGTCGGGCACTAGTCAAATGTAGTCACTTGAGTTTTGAATGTTAAAATTTAATGTATCTACATTTCAGTTCTTTCTGAAATACTGTCAAGTCGTAGAACATCATATTTTTTGCTCTGTCTTTGAATTATGCCAAAGCGACGTACTTGAGGTTGTCCAAATCCGACGAAAGGTTGATATGAAAAGTGATTTCTCACAGACAAAGTGCATTAATATAAAGATTAGTAGTTTACCATTTTAACGATCTTTGTCCTAGCAGCCTCATAGGTGCTTCCTCGGCGGGTGAATGGTAACGCTCGCTGCCTTGTAATCAAGGAGTTTCAGGTTCGAGAGCCGCTGGGGACACAAATAATTTGCAGTCTACTTGAAACTGTAAGTCCCGTCCTTAAGACGTCATCTTCTTCTGATGGTAGGTAATAGCAAACCACCATCAGTTTACTTTTGTAACAGAAACTTTTGGTCATACACCTGACTCCGGGCAGAAAACTTTATTATTATTATTATCATTACCATATCCGCAAGTGGTGAATTTTAACCCGTTAGTGCAATGCTAATAAGAGATGTACACACAGGAAGGTTCGCCATTGGTTCGAAAAAAAAAAAGATTTTGCCTGAAACAACAAAAACTAGTAATTTAGTGTGTAGGGCAGAACCTTCAGAGCGAGACGCGGTATTTTCCCGTAGCAAACATTGATAATTATGGACGATTATATTAGCCATATATTGCTCATTACTGTATAATATTTGAAATGTTAACTGGTGTCAGTGTTACTATAGCTTCACAGAACATTCAAACAAAAGTTTTCTATTTCTCTAATCGCCATTCAAAAGACCAATAAATTCCCAATTATTCGACGATACAACCTACTTAAAAAAAAATATTCTAAGAACAAAAGACGGGAACTAGATTTACACTTATGTTTTTCTCTTGAGCGTGTTTTGGATGGCCCTCCGAGGTGTTGGCTTGCTTGCTGTGGAATTGCTGTAACGAACAATAAATTGTAGCAATAACCATTAAATGGCATCGTCATTGAATTCACTAGTCTTCTAAGAACAGTAAAAGTTGAGAGAATATTCTCCGAAATAACTTGCTACTTTGTTTTCACCATGTAAAGTTAAATTACTATAATACAACGCAAACGCCGTGTACGAATGGAATAAGCAGATTTGATCTCTGTACAGATGAACAATATTGAAAATCAAACTCCAGGCAATTTGCGTTAACGGAAACTGCTGGGAAAGAAAGGTTCTTAACATGTATTTAGTTTCCCTATCATGTGGTTGCTAAATTTATCTCCTCCCTATTTTGATACTTTCTTTTACAGCATCCTAAGGCCGATCGCTTTTACTCTTTTGTGGAAGGAGGAAGAAGTTTTGCCCTTATTTTTAATTAAAATCCTGGAATCCGCCGGATTCAATGAACGAAAATAGTAACAAACTTCAACCACAATAATTAATAATGCAAACAATTGTCTCAGGGAAAGGTTAGTTGGTTTCTAGAATACATTGAGCATGACATAGGATAGTTTATCACCCAGAAACTGTAAGAATAATCAGAAAATTAAATGTATCATACTGCTGGAATCTTAGTCAATTTGTTGTTGATCATTGTACTTAATTGCGTTCAAGAGACAATGAACTTGGTATTATGATATTATTACTGATGATCAGTTTCCACCGATCTTTAATTAAGAAAGAGGATTGTCTCTGTACCTTGAAACGTTACCAAAGATGAGTAAATTGTACCACTGGATAATTGATAAAGATAGTGATCTACGTTTCTCTGTCGGATCACCTCATAGAATTTCCTGCACTCCTATTTTTTTTTAATTGACTTCAGAACGAGTGTTCTACTTGTTACGTCTAGAACGTATTAGCACTGGGGAATATTCAAAAACTAATTTTCGTGAGAATTCTTCAGCAAAGACTTGGTATTTTTATTTGCTTCGAGAAACACAGACATATGAACTTTAACTGTTCTATAAACTGAAACTACTACTAAACCTTCTGCAGTGAGCTCGATTGTTTTCCCTACTGCCGGTCATTAAATAAAATTACATATTCCAACACCTCAAAGTCGATCATAAAATCTCAGTAAGCATTATTCTATAAAACGTAAGCTGAAGAAATTAAAATATTATATCAGTTTAGTTCACATCTACAAGTTAATCCCAACTCAACTGATTTCTATAGTATATAGGGTGAGAGGTTTGAAAATAAATGAGCTCTTATTTAAAAAAGCTGTTAACAATTTTTAATTAAAGTTTGTATTTCATTTTATTATCATAGTTGAGGTTCACCTGTATGGCCAAACGAAATTAAGTTAGGAGGCTAATGCACCTCTTTCTCCCTTGTAAGTGTTTGTTCACAATGAATTTTTTTTTTAAATTTATTTATGGCCTTTAGGCAACTCTGGTTCAGGCGGGATAGAGTGCGGGAGACAATGCGGAAAGGTAGTTTGGGGTACCATCCCGTCACTTGCGTAGTATGACTGGAGAAAACCCCTGGAAAGTTGACAAGAAGAGACTTATTAAAAGAACATATGAAATGCAAAGCTATCTTATGACAGTTCAATGAACTTCAAAAGTGCTCTTTTTAATTATTTTGTCAGGTTAACCCCTTTAATGATTTTTTTTCCTAGATCTAGAACAATACGAAAACTAAAATTGTTCTACATATGTTAAGGTAATCTTAAAATAGAAATCTTCGTGTAACACAAGAATATATTTGCCTTTATTTTTTGCATCAAGTTACAAGTTAATTGAGCTATTGTATAATGCCACTCCCTCTCTGTATTTATGGAACCTCGGTAAATCCGAGAAGGATTCGCAGAAAATTTGTTTTCTGATGCGTACGAGTCACATATGACTATCAATCATGATCAAATGCCACTGGATGAGAGTTCACCGAACAGATGTGCATATTGGCTTTTAAGCACTTGACGAAGCCAATCCGCGCCTGATGCATCCCACCCCTTTCTATATAGAGATAGCTACCTTTCTGGTACAAAATTAGACGGAAAATTCCTGTGAATCGATATGGCGTTGAACGAAACAATTTGCTGGAAGTAAACATATTTTAAAATGAATACAATAAATTCCTCGCTCTTCTCGTAAACCTAAACATTTGCGACATTTAATTTTATCTCAAGTTTAACTTTGTACGATTCATTTCATAATACTGCAATTGTTTCTATATATAAACAGTTGTATTTACAATTGCCATCAAAGTGCGTTCAGTTCTATAAAATTTCTTTTGAAAATAAGTTTGAGAGAATGGACCAAACTAACAATGAGTAGAGATTACTGTAATTTTTATTTTAGTTACAGTAAATGGTGTTCAAAACTGGCCAATCATTCCGAAGTTACTGGCAAAATAAATTTTGTCAAAGTGGAGGTAATTATGATACCAGAACTGCTTATCTCACTGAGCTGCTGTAGTGACAATGGGATGTTTATAATACAGCAGCAGAAGTTCGACGCCAGTTTATGGCTAGCAGACGAAAATTTGAATGGAAGGACACGAAAGTCGAAAAGGGAGAAGAAAAGTGGAAGAGAAGGTTGTAAAGAAGGACAAAGGAAGGACACTGAAAATGTTAGTTTTCGTAAACATGGCATATGTACACAGTAAAAAATAGCTCTGTTGATACTGGGTCAATGCTCAACACAATGCTGGGTCCCAGCGTGACTCCCACTTTTTGTGTTAAATCAACACAACACAGGGTGTTGATTTCGTTACTGGGAGAAGAAAGGTTACAGATGCAGCACGATTTGAACATAGGTTGCTGAGTTAGAAGTCCAGTATCTTACCATCTGGGCTAAATCGCTAGACAGAAAACACCTATTTGAATTAACAAAGCTATTTTTTACTGTGCAACAATTACGAATGTACTTATTGAAAAGTAAGACTTACCTTTCAACCATATACCTCAGTACCATGAATTTGGATACCCATCCCGTGTGGCCGTTTGTAACGTGCGAACTTCGTATCGGCCATGGAAAGGTACATGAATTTGAGCCCTGCTGCTTGCTATTTAGCTTGAAGATTTTCAGCGACTTCCACAATCTCACCAGGGAAATGCTGAAGCGGTATCTCAACTCACGTAAGACCCTGGCCACGAACTTCCCCATCCCTTTTGCCGAGAAACAAACCCCAAATGAACATTCGGATTCGTGACAGCCTTAGAACATGGCTGGTAGATCAGCCCATAGAAAATTTAAATAAATTCGAATACCGGTACGCCAAATGTCATTAAAAACTATCAATCAATACAAGCTTACTTTAGATATTAAAACTTTATGATAAGTAATATTTGAGCAAAAGATAGATCTTCCAACAATTTACCTGTTCACACGGCTTGGTGTTGAATGGGATTCATTAGGCTACTAATTTCTTATGGTAATGTTAAAACGAGAAATAAAGGAATAAAGTTAGGGTAGCTCTCTATGGTTTCAAAACATGCTGACAATTGCTAGTGTTGCTAGTGCTTTTCTTCTTTTATATTTTCTTGTTAAATAACAAAATACGGGCAATGTTCGAAATATTGTGAGACTGTTTCTAAACGTAGTATTATTCTCTTGGCTTTGCAAACGAATTTTCCACTTATCGCCTTAGAGCAATACTTTCTGCTACGATTGTAATATGGGCAACACAATGAC
>JAGDQP010068609.1:0-10998 GCA_022664845.1 Lepisma saccharinum
ATGTAAAATCATGGGTTGACGTAAGGTTTGTTGTAGAAGGTGAAGTAGCAGGTTCCTTCGATGAATTCCTCTTTCTTTAATTGTTCTTCTTTCCGCATTCTTTCCATTTTTCTCCAGGAATTGCTCTTCTAAACAGCAGATTGCATGGCGCCTTTGGGTTGCTGCAGCAGCAAGGGATTCCTGGAACATAAAGTTGAATAACCGAAAGAGGAATGATAATCTGGAGGTTCCTGTACATATAACTTAGTTTCTAAGTTATGATTTGCTAAGACGAACACCACCACGATGGTCTACAATTCCACCATGCTTCACGATGAAGGAATTACCTAACAATAAGTAAAATGTTTCATTGTTCACGACAGCAAATATCGTACTGATTTTTTTCCACAAATAGTGGTCTACATTGGCTCCTTCTTTGATTTCAACAGTTCGGTCACCTAACGCAATCGATTTCATGTTTTGGGGGAGATAAACGAACTGTATTTTTGCTCTAATTTTATTAAAATAGTTCCAACTTATGAAACAAGATTCGCTGGCTGTATCGACGACACAGCTGATATTTTTTCCATACACTGAAACAATTACGTAAATAATTTGGGGCGAATGCAAGATGTTGACTTTTACCTGAGTTTTTCCATGCTAACTGAACACTGGGCGATTAGCTTTAACATTCCAATGTTTGGCTAAGTGAAGATGTGAGCCACACGAATAACACAATTTAGCTGATTTCTCCACCCTAGCAGAAGTTTTAGGTAGGTCTATCTATATTCTTATTCGAATATTGAAATGGTTGTTTATGCAGTAGATTACCTAACGTATAACCCGTGGCATGAAAACGGTTATAGTCCACACTGTAAAGGTGAAATCTGTCTAATCTATTAGCAGACGCAATAAGATCAACAATCGTCTGTGGGGGGTTATTAGGAAAACACCCTTTGTCAGCTTCAGGTGTCACTAACGATCGAATAATACAACATAATGTCTCTTCATCGAAGCGAGCATCCAAAACATTTAGTATGTTAAGTTTTTCTTTAATGAATGAAAATAAATTTTCATTTTCATTCATACTGCGGTAGAAATCCTTGCTCACAGAGTGACTGCGAGCAAACACGGATATACATTTCGAAAGCAGGTGCGAACATATGTCATCGAATCGTTCGTGCAGTTGAGAAGCATTTCAAAGGAGTGATTAAATTCACCTCGTGTTCGTGCAAGAGAAGCAACGATGATGACCTCATTGGGTACATGCTTTCGTTGAATAATTTCATCAAAGTTCACTACAAATAGGAATATTTATTCACTATCATCTTCAGAAATAATAGGAAGTTCATTAATTTGACTTATCAAATCAGTATAGAGACTGTCGTATGTATTTCTTCTAAAATCACCACGAATGGCAGGCCCCGCCATGCTTCTGTGCCAATTTGGAACCGGTAATACACTATTATCACTGTTCTTGCCGATTAAATTACAGGAAACAGCCTTATTGTTATGGACACGAGGGGAACAGTTATCCAAACTCAGGTCCAATATGTGGACATCTCTACATGAAGTTAACCTACTAGGAATTCCACCAGCCGATAATTCACTATCACTACGAACTGAATGTGATAAAGGAGTCTGTAACTGCCTCACGTTGCATCCTTTTGCGCGACATTGTTATGTCCGCAGATACCGAATATATAATTATGTACACAGATATGAGTACTGCTACAACGTTTACAAAGTGACGTATTATGCGCATGTCCTCCAAGCTTCTTTTCAAGTCCATTTTACTTTGCACAGGGTTTGCACAACGGTTTTTCTTATTTCAATTTTCATTACATCCTCTTTCTCTACACTGCATGACATAAAATAACTCGTGCAACAGTGCAAAATGCAGGTTGAGTTGTTATAAACGGAAATATAAAAATGTATGTAACGTAATACGTTAATAAAGTATGCCGGTTGATTTTACTCAAGCTACCCGAAGGTTGCCCTACAGAATTGAGTGCACAGCAAATACCGCCTTACATCACCTCGCATTACATACACAACATACACCGGGGTAAGGCACCAGACAGAATTTTGACTCAGCCCGTTACCAAATCCCGAAGCAGGCCAACATGCAAGGAGAATGTACAAGGGCACTATTTGATTTAGCAGCGAACACACCTTAATACATTCTGGGACAAATGCAATTATCCTCCTTTGGACTTTTAATTCTCTGCGAGAAAGAGTTTCACTTATTCGATGAGGGCTCCCTGGTTTTGAATAATAGCGCATGTATTTTCATTGAACAACTTACATGATTTATTTACCCTCTGATTCACGTAATAACATAGATATAACAGAACTACAATGTTAACAACTATTAATAAACATTAATTCATGCAATAGATACCAATCATATAACAAGACTGTTCAAAATACTCTTATTAAGACTCAAGACTAAACAAAATTTAACTTTCAGGGACCAAAGTTCGTATCGTACTTCAATAATTGGTACAATTAGTTTTAAAGAAATGAGACTAGTAACCTCAGGATTGTGTGCAGACACTTTTGGGACAGAACAATGCTCCAAAAGTGTGCACACAATCCTGAAGTTATTACTAACATCTCCTTTAAGCTAACGAAACTCATTATTGAAGTACGAAACTAACTTTGGTCCCTGAAAGATAAATTTCGTTTTCCTGCACTGCATTTTGAATAACTGATGTAAAACGAAAGAGGCGGGAAAACCCACTGGGATTGAGCCTTAATTGGCTCGCATAACAGCTGATTCCTGAAGAAAAAAAAAGTTCTTCACGAATGCTCGCGTCTTGATTTATACCAAAGAAACCTAGTTCTTAAGATCGAAAACTTGGTTCGTGATATTTGAAAATCTTGACATAAACTACCACTACTACTACAAATGATAATGGGAAATTTTGGGTTGACGAAATTAAATATGGACTAACAAGGTTTCGTCCCACAGTGTGATCCACTTTGGCTTGCATTTCACTGAAAGTATCACACTTGGAAATAATAATACTTTCCCAGCAGCTATCAATAACATTACTGGCTACGCAAAATGGCAAGTTAATTAATACATACACAACATACACAATAAACGCAGAAAGAGTATGCCAGAATACCCACGAAATACAGTAATCACTACAAATCTCAAACATGAAACAGGAATCCAGAAAGTGGAATGATTAAGTCGGCTTTCCATGCAAACGTTACTCAAAGATAAGATGAAGCCAAAATCAACACAGTCAATACGCATTAATAATCAAAACAAGATTACAATGAAAAAAAATTGCAATACACGAATAATACTTAACTTGACGTCGAACACGAGGACTTGTAACGGGAACGAATCCAATAAGCATCCATGTGTTAAATTGGTCCGAATCCGAAAACACCATCCAATAGTGTACTACTACTAGAGCTTATACTAGTATTTATACACTACCGGGGCACTTCGGACTTCATAATCTACAAGATAAGATAAAATGAATTTTATGGGCCGTAACAGCACTATGGCTTAGGCCGTTCCCGATTCATAATCGACAGTCACGATTGATACTTATAAAATCATTTCATGCGCGCCAAAGAATTCGAAACACGATACAATCCTTCAGGTCGAGAAATTATCGACCGTCCCTGTCCTTACTGTTTATAGCAACTGGCGATAACATCCGCTCAGTTGTTGAGGAAAGCTGCAGATGGCAGCACGGGCAGGGGCGCGAGAACAAATGAAGACTATACGCGTCACAAGAGCGTGGGTAATGTTTCGGGGAAAAATTGGTACAGGTCGTCTTCGTCTTTGTCTTCGGTGCGTTCAAATTTATGGTAAATTCGAACAAATTAATTCAAAAGTGAAAACAGAACCTGTTTCTTTGCAGAACTTAATGTATGGCCATGTGGATACAGTGATATTAGGAGAGTCCTATCGAAGTCGAAACTGCGTCGTGTTCCTTTGTTTCGAAGATACGCCATGGAGTAAGACATATCTTTGTTGAATATGTACTTGAAAAAGAGATGACCCGGATGTTCCTTGTCAACATGGATTTCCCTGATCTGCAGCAGTTTACTTTATTTCCAGTAACATGCTTCTTCCTGTTAGTACTATTCTGCAAATATGAAACGGACATAAAATTGGCGTTTTTCATTTCGCAAACTTTGAAGTTCGCTTTCTTCTTTTCTGCGTTACGGGAATATTTTGTGCAAAGAAGTTTGCGAAATTCGTCAAATGAATATACGGATTCGTGGTTTCTTAACTTCTTCTCCACGTCTTGTATTTCCACTTTCCTAATAGGCCTAATTATGGCACATATAATCATAAACTTAAGCGCTTAGAACAATAAGACCTTAAGTTATTTAAACTACTGACCTTCAAAGTCCCGTATAAAGAATAAATCTTTAGGTCTTAGTACCTCACCGTATGTGTCCAGATTTGCAACCTGACATCATATTTGGGGACTATAAGACAGCAAGTTAACAAGAAAAGCCTAATAACTCCATACATAGATTTAGAATCTATTAACTTATATTCGCAGTCCCTTATCCTTTCTTTAACACTTACAACGATGGTTATACGCTACAAACCATAACGATATTGGCACAATTTACTTAATTTTTGGTGCTTGATCCAGAATGGTAGGCACTTCCCTGAGACTTTTATTTCGAAGCGAACTAGCCCGACTAGGCCGACTGGAGCCTAATTGACAATAACCAAATCTATAACCTAATTGTAACTGCCCACGCCTTCATTATAATTTTCCTTATAGGTATACCAATTATAATTGGTTGCTCTGGAAATAGATTAGTCCCGCTAATATTAAAAGCCCCAGATACGGCCTTTCCATAACTTAATCACGTAAGATTTTGACTTCTACCCAATCCCAAACTCTATTATTAACTGGAAGAATTGTGGAGAGTGGTGCAGAAAAATGATGCACTGTTTGTCCTTCCCTATCTAACGCAATTGCCCACGCAGGAAGATCAGTATACATATGCATTTTCTCCTTAAACTTAGCAGCGTTTCTTCAATTCTAGGCGCCATAAACTTCATTACAGCAGTAATCAATATACGAATATCTGGCATAACAATAGAAAGAGTCCTATTATTTGTATGATCCGTCATAATTACAGCCATGCTTTTACAGTCCTAGCAGGAGATGTCACAATACTCCTAACAGACCGAAACCTTAACACCTCTTCCTTCGATCCCGCTGGAGGTGGAGATCCCATTTTATATCAACACTTCTTCTAATTTTTTGGTCATCCAGAAGTACATATTCTAATTTTACCAGGATTTGGCATACTTTCTCATATTTTCACCCAAGAAAGTGGTAAAAAGGAAATTTTAGGGACCCCTAGGCATAATCTATGCAATATTAGGAATCAGGTTCCTCGGATTCACTGTATAAGCCCATCATATATTCACAATGGGAATAGACGTAGATACTTGAACCTATTTCGCCAATCGGGTAGCCGTGTGGTTTAAGGCGTTAGGCCCACGGCTCGAAGGTTTCAGGTTCGAGTCCCGACAGGGATATGGGTGTCCTTTAACTAGAACGCGACGGATAATCGTGACGGGCCGCAGTCAACAATTACTAGACTGGTACATATACAATAAAGTTTACCAAAGTTTTATTGAGTCTATTTCACTAGAGCTACAATAATTATTGCTGTTCCAACTGGCATTAACATTTTTAGTTGAATTGCAACATTCCACGGCACCCTAATTAACTACTCCCTCAACCCTTTGAACAGTAGGGTTTATTTTCCTATTCACCGTAGGAGGGCTCACAGGAGTAATATAAGCCAACTCATCCAAATAGACGTTGTATTACACGACACTTACTGCGTAGTACACAAATTTCACTACATACTTTCAATAGGAACGGTATTCGCAATCATAGCAGGAATTATCCACTGATTCCCTATTTGCAGAGGAACATCCCTAAATCCATTTTGACTCAAAACTCAATTTATATAAATATTTCTGGAAGTAAACATCATATTCTTCCCACAACACTTCCTAGACCTACGAGGTATACCTCGACGACACTCTGACTACCCTGACGCATATACACCGGTGTATAACATGAAATCATGTATCGGCTCCCTTTTATCACTAGTTGCAGTCCTCATGCTAGTTTTCATTGTATGAGAAACACTTGCCAGCTCTCGTCTTATCCTGTTTCCAGACCAACAACCAACCACATTCGAATGATATCAAAATTTACCTTCAACATAACATAGTTCTACAGAGATACAAGTTTTAACCACTTAACTTATAAAACTAGTGCATTGGGCCTAAGCCCAAAAATAAGACTTCAAGCATGCCTTTTTTCGAAGTGGCTACCTGAAATGGCTACCTGACCTCCAAGACGCCAGATCAACAATCATGCAACAAATAACATTCTTTCACGACCATACCATACTTATTATTGTAATAATTACAATACTTGCAGGCTATCTCCTAATCTCCATTATAGTCAACAAATATACCATCCGATACCATTGAGAGGGACAAACCCTAGAAAGCGTCTGAACCATTCTACCAGCAATTATATTAATTTTTATTGCCACTCCATCTCTTCACCTTCTTTACGTAATTGATGAAATCAATCAACCATCCGTTACCCTAAAAGTAATTGGCCATCAATGATATTGAAGCTACGAACATTCGGATTTTACACCCACAGAATTTGACTCATACATAATTCCAGTCAACGAAATAAAAAGGAACTTTCGCTTACCAGATGTAGACAATAGAGTTATCCTAAAAATTAATACAGATATCCAAGTAGTAATTACAGCAGCAGACGTGATTCATTCATGAGCAATACCAGCTTTAGGATTAGAGGCAGATGCAACCCCATGCAAAACGAATTACCTTATTCTTTGGACGATACTCTGAAATTTGTGGCGCAAACCACAGTTTCATGCACATTGTTACAGAAACCTGCCCTCATTAATGCAAGTGTTGGCAATACTCATGTAGAAAAGAAATGCTTGACAAAATTTCACTTCAGGTATCATTAGAGTGCACTCAAACATATTTAAAAATAAGAGGTAGATATATGGTATTCTGGGCATAAATTCCATAGGCCGCCATCTTAGAAAATAGCCACCGGTCCCTACCAAGTCTGCATATACCCCTGTTTTTCAGACAAGTTTATGGTATAAAATGGGGGATCAAATGAAACTGCCAACACTTGCACACTGTTATGTATAGAGCACGAAAGTATGTGATGGACATTCCAAAACTGTAGCTATCCAAGATGGCGGCCAATGCTATTTATTAAAAAAGCAACACATCTCGGCTCTGAGTTATCCGATTTCTATAATTCTTTTTTAAAATTAAAGTTCATTTATTTGGCTACAATTTTATTTTTGAGCAATATTTTCATAAGTGTAATAGATTTTCAGTAAAATGTAAAAAATGTTTCACTTTAGCCTAAAATATGTTCTTATTTAATATTTTACTTTGAAATGTCTGGTTTTAGAGAAAACCGTGTTGTTACATAAAATATAGTTTGTATGAATAAAATTCGACAACTATAACCGGAAATATGGACAATTGTTTGAAAAGTTCTTCAAATGAGGTAACATTGCGGAGGCACTAATGCCTATAGGAGCTACATGATGTTTTGGTATAAAATGGGGGGAACAAATGGAACTTTCAGTTCTTGAACACTTGTCTATGAAGAGCACGAATATGGATGATAAACATCACAAAACGGTAGCTATTCAAAATAGTGGCTATCGCCAATTTTCAATGTTACATGTATCGGCATCGCATTACGGGATTTCGATGGTTCCTTTTTGAATGAAAAATCACTTCTTTGACTTCAATTTTAATTATGAGCTATATTTTCATAAATCCAATAGTTTATTTTTATAAATGTGCAATTTAACCTAAATTATTGTATTTAATATTTATTTAAGTATATTTAGTTTTAGTTTTTAAGTAAATTAGGCCTATTTAAAACATAAAATTGTTTATTCACATTTTCTTAAGATCTTATTAGGAAACGATATTTTTTAGATAAGTATATGCTTTAAAAAAGCTGCTGCTGGGCTGCGGTGGATCAATAATTTAGCTCTCACTTCTGACGCTAGAAGTAGTCGGTTGGAGCCCTGCTCACGCTATATGAACTTTGTGGTGGAAAAACACCGTGTGCGTGGCTTTTCTCGGGAGTTTCCCGTTTCCTTCCAGTTTTTTGATTCCACCAATTCATCTCACCATCCATACGCCCAGCCAAAGTTGCCTAAAGGTCTTAAAATTAAATTCAAATTCAAACGATGTTGCTTCCAATATATACTTTTATTTGAAGAAAAGAGTAATAATATCAGATAACATAAGAAATCACTACTAATAAAAAGTTTGTTTTTCTGTTGTACTGTATAAACAGGTATATGCATTGTGGAAGGTGTTAGAAATAAACTAAAAGTATTTGATATTTGCCAAAGTGTCTCAAAAATTTATTAAGAAGTAGCAGCTCTAATAAGGTTCCATTCAGGTCAGACTGTGACTGTGTAAGTGCATTTGCAGGACAAGGAAAGATCAAAAGTATACTGGAACAGCACAAAATGTCACAACATTCAGAAGCCTAGGAATCGAGTGAACTCTTTGAGAAGAGTTATTGAAAACAATTTGAAAGTTTACTTGTGACATGTATTGCAAGAAAATACAAATTTGAAGTGCCAATGAGCTGCGATAAAATTATTTAGGAGGCGGGTTAAGTTAATTGTTTCTAACTACCATCGTGCAAGGATTTATTGGAACGCGCAAATTCCCAGCATTTACATACGAAGACTTGGAAAATACTCTTAAGTATACCACTGACCGAAGGACATGAGTGGAGAAAGGACAGCGAAGGAAAGCTATGCATCAATTGTATCGCCGGAACATCTGAACCAGAAACTGTAGTACTTGCCGTACTGGGTGGCAGTTGTTACAGAAATATGAAGTAATTGCTCTAGTTCAGATTATCGGTTAGTGCATTATTGCTCTTTTCTTCAAATAAAAGCAGTGTCTTTTGAAAACGCATTTATTTATCTAAAAATACTAGTTTCCTAACATAAATTTAAATAAAAAAATATCATTCATACAATTTTGTTTTCCTTTTTTTTATTAAAAGAAATTCGGATCTTCGAACTGACTCCCCCGCTGGAGTGAATGAGAGTATGAATGAGAAGCATGAATTATAGGGTAGTGATAGGATTAGAGTAGAAGTAGTGTAGGTTAGAATAATAATTGGGGCTGAATTGGAAATAGAGATTATAATGCACCTTGCAATTTTAGGGCTAGAACTACCTTGCAATTGTAGTTCACTATAGAAATGTTCACTATGGAAATGTTCACTTTTTGTCGAGACAGAACAGAAATGTATTTAATGTCGCTATTACCATATGTCACGCTAAGCGTAGAGAACTATTCCTGGAAGCTGGATAACAAAAAAACTATTTCCTACAATTTTAAAATCATTATGAATATCTATATACGGTGAAATGAACGTTATATTTGAATCAAGCTTGTATTCTTTGAATTTAAACTATTTGAATACTACAGATTGCGTCGGTGATTGTAATGTAATCGTAAAGTGTATCTCACATGTCTTAAGATTTGAAAGGTGAACGTTGCAGTGGCACTTTTTCGTGGAAAACCTTAGACAGTGGTTGTTGCAAATTTGTTTGTTTTTCAGCTTTATCCACTGCTTGGAACTAGAAAAGTAAGCGATTTGATACAGATTACATTAACGATGTTCACAAATATGATTCAAACCATGAATATTATTATATACGGAACAACAGAATTTTGGTTTATGGAGAGATAGAACTATGGTTCATATTGTAGCGTTAGCTAAATATTACAAGACGATGCTGATAGAAATTCAGTAAGAGTATTCAGATGATTTCTGTTACTGGTCAACATTCATATATGAAATATTATGTCCCTAGTTAGAAAGTGACGTCACAGTTTCAATCGCCAGCATTAAGACTGAGAAATGAACTCAACGTGTTTGAACAAATTGGATTCAAATATATACCACCTCTATAGATGAATCCCGAGACCAAGTGTGTAACAAAAGAATGTCAGTGCTTCAATCTAAGATTAATTTATTAAATAAGTTATTGTTTTTAGTCTTGTATAATATTTGTTCTGTATAAAACAGCACACATAGTCAGTGTTGCAACCTACTAGTCTGCAGTGTATCCAATTACGGTTAATGAATTAAAAATTGATTATAAGTATTTGTTGGTGATAACCCAACGTAATGACTTGCACAGTTGCATATTCGACTTCATGTAGTAAATATTTCATTTTTTAGTTTTGTTACATATAGGAACGTAATCATGAAATGTCAAGTTAAGACATTGAATAACTAAAAGTACTGTCAACCTGACAATTTGTAATAAATCAGTTGTTGAATCCACTTTAAGGTATTTCAGACTCATTTCTTTAAAAATTAAGTTAATATACACTGCAATGTAACGAGTTGACATTGTCAACTTGTATTTTGATTGGTCGAGAACTTAAATAAAAATCTGAAGTGACTGGACTCGAAGCTTGTTGTTGAAACCTCCTGCGATGGCTATGTGTAATTGTTCCACTTTGGAAGTTAGTTCTGTTTGTATTTTCAGCAGTATAAGGCAATGGACCCCGAGTTTTGCTCGGTCATGTTTACAGTGCGTTTATTTTATTGCTACAGAAACTAAAGACGATGACTATAGTAACCTGAACCACGAATTGTGGAAACAAAAATTTATAGAAATGTTAGCTGACTTTACTACCTATAATGAAATTTACGAAACATTTATATAAACTCTACCAGATAAAGACATTACAATAGGAAAGTTTTTGAACGCATATAATATAAAAATAATAGCATCAAAGGACAACTACTTGGAGAAACTGGGCATACTTTTGTGGCTGAAGAAGAACTGGAATGGTTTATGTTTTATTTGCAGTCGTTAAGGATTTCGGAATAAAACAAACACAAGTTTGAATAA
>JAGDQP010068611.1:0-10998 GCA_022664845.1 Lepisma saccharinum
CCTCCGACCTCGGCTATTAGTACACAACATTTAAGGTGACATAATTGTACTCCCTACTGCAAATATTGCAGGAGAAGAGCGACTTCCAGTTTTTCCTGCTTCGATTTGAGAAAATCAGTTTGATGATATAAATATCTTATATTACGGCTTCTGTTTCGTTTTTATCTTCTTCCATCTCATACTCTTCGTACAAGACAAAATGTGTATCTATTTTTTACTTTCTTGTAGTTGGTCACTGCGCTGTTGGCACATTGCATAGATTTTCGGTATCTAGAGCTTTTGCAACTAAGATGTATACAAGGTACATCCTCTAATCTTTGACATATTAGAGTTAAATTAAAAAAAGAAAAAAAAAAAAGGAAAAGATACGTCTAATATACAATTTACCTTCATACAATAGATGTAGTAGAGAGATTTGCAAAACTAAGTAGGGATCTCCCTAAAATTACAAACACAAGAATCTACTGGTCAAATATATGCTCAATCCTTTAAAAAAGAAATCATTGATTCTTGGCAGATGAAACTCGCTACAGACATAAAAAAATCCAATTCAATCTTCAAATGGTTTTACAAAAAAAATGAAAAAAAAAAAATCGTGTTCACAGGAATTAATATTCCTGGAAAAATTTTGAATACAACAATGAGAGCAAGGACTAATGATGCCAGATTAAATGGTCACTTACATAAATTAAGATTAAATGGTCACTTACATAAATTACAAATTTTAGATTTATCAGACAAGATATTCCACATTTACTTACAAGTTGTATACGCGTACAGTATAAAAAAGTAGTGAGTCATTAATTAAAGGATAATATACACTAAACATTCCAAAACCAATAAGCTTATTATATAGGGTCATACGGGCTAAGTGTGATCAGGGGCCTCAAGGTTTGCTGAGATGTAATAACAATCTGAAACAATTGTTGGTAGTTGGGAAGTATCACAAAGGATTCTATTTATCAATATAAGCTCTATACAAGAAATAGTTTTTAAATGATGCAATTTTCTAAAATTGAAAGAAAATTAATTTGAAATCAAAATTAGACAACAATCAATTCAAGTTTCAATAAGTTTCAACAAGACAACAATCAAATCAACGAAATAAGTTTACTCCCAAGGAAAGTGGGAATTATCTCGTTATGTAGCATAAAGTTAAGGCTTTCTCATGAGCACAAATCCAACATTACAGTGTATGTTGCTTGTGATATTAATATCCCAGAACATACTTACCCCTCTTTTTTCCACGACTAGGAAAGTGTGATCACGCTTTACAAGTGAAGAAGGTTCAGTATTTCATTTTCACACAATTTCATATGCAAAAGGGTGAAAGAGTAGGCCTGTAAGAAAAACTGACACTAATGGTAGGTCGGTAGCTAAATACTGTAGTGGCGGAGGGAGATCAACAGTATGACCTCAACCGAGATATTGGATGTACTTCACGAATATATACGATGGTCATTTGAAAAGTTCTCGGAATGAAATACAAAACATGGGCACATCTCTGAGAAATCGTGTTTATCTTTCTACATAGTCTCTCATTACACTAATACACTTGGTTAAACAATGTTTTAAAGCTTTTATGTTATTATGGAAAACATATTTCTCTAGGCCTGCAAAAAACTACTTCACTGACGCTGAAACTTTTCGTCTGAAGAAACTTAAGGTCAAGCAAAGTATTCTTTGAGAAGAGATGTAAGCCTGATGGAGGCAGAATGTGGCATCAAATCATAACCCAACGCAATCATTTTTGCCATTACAACGACATTTGTATTGGGGTGAGTATTGTCGTGATGCATTATAATTTTCCTATTTGTATATCAAGTCTTCTTTCAGTTATTTTTTCCTTTAGTTGGTCTGGCAGCTGCGTATGTTTTCACAAGCACCAGGTCTTACCTGGCGGAAGGTAGTCAATGAGAAGAATACCTTTTGAACCCACCCCCTAAAAATATACCATATCTTTCCTGGAGACTTCATACACATTGTCATCTTTGGAGGTGGAGAACCACGACGTTTTTCCACGGCATTGACTGCTGTTCCGTTTCTGAAGTGTAGTAAAGTACCCATGTATCATCGGGAGTTATGAATCGACGAAAATAAAAATCCAAATCCATCACATTTCCTCAGCAGCTAATGGGAAAATATTACAATGTTCTACCCTGACGAAACTTCTTCACACCATTTTCACACTTACCTCAAATTCGGGGTAAAAGTGATCGCGTCACTTTGTGTCGCATAATATTGATTTGTCAAAATATGACTTATTATTACCATACATGCCCAATAAAACTAAAACACAGCTCCTCGTTTTGGTAAACTTTTAACGTTCCCGGTGGGGGCTCAAAACTTCGGTGAGGTCTCATGCAGTAGTGGATTAAATATTGCTGTGAATTATATATATATATATATATATATATGGCAACGCCCTAGCCTAGCTGGTCTACCGGTTCCCGTAAGATCACCGAAGTCAAGCAGCTCTGGGTCTGGTCAGTGCTTGGAGGGGTGACCGTTGCAGTACTCCAGATGGTAGTGCCTGTGCGGCGTCCACCCAGCGTCGTGCGGCCAATTGGGGAGCTACCTGAATAAAGAGGTAGCGATCACTTTTGAGCTTCGGCTCTCCTCTCCCAACACGTCTGGTCAGCGTGGGAGCAGTAGACCACCTCCTCCCTCCAGGAGAGGCCTCATCCAGTAGTGGATTGAATATGGCTGTGTATTAATTATATAGATATATACGAGAAATGAAGAACGGAAAATCGCCAGAAGAAGATGGACTCACAGCAGAGATGAAAGAGGAACTTGCTAAATTATTCTCGATATGCCGGAGGAAGAGAGAAATACCGTCAAGTTCAAATAATTGTCTTATCATTTTGTTGTACAAGAAAGAACGAGTCGTGAACTACAGACCAATTCGTTTACTGTCAGTTCTATACAAAATGTTCACCAAAGTTATTTTGAATCGTATTGAACGAGACTTGGTCTTTAACCAGGGAAGGGAAAAAGCCGGATTTCGTCGTGGATTTAGCATAATGGAAAACATACAACCATTGAATGAAGTTATGGAAAGAACTAATGTATATAAACTTCCACTATGTTTGGGATTCATAGATTTTTAAAGGTTTCGATTCGGTCTCCTTGGCAGCAGTACTTAAATCACTTGAACATCAAGGCATCGAAAGTGCATACATCAAGTTACTGCGATACATTTACTCGACCGCCACATCTGTAATTAGACTGCATCAAGAAATTGAAAAATTTTAATTTGGAAAAGGGGTAAGGCGAGGAGATTCAATTTCTCCAAACTGTTTCTACGGTCCTGGAGTATGTGTTCCAAAATATAAACTGAGATGAAGTTGGAATAAAAATTAATGGCGAATATCTTCATCACCTACGATTCGCTGATGATATCCTGTTTGCTTCAAGTGGCGAAGAACTACAAACAGAATGGAAGAACTGAGTAATGAGAGTTCGAAAACAGCTCGTGTACAATCAAAATGCTGCAAAGAAGGAAATAAAGATTAACGGAGAGATAATATGCATAGTTGACTGATGAAATGAACAGAAGATGTAGAATGGTGTGGAGTTTGTTTGGAAGATCACACTTAGCAAACTACTAATGTGTCTGAAGCGTAAAGTTTGAAACTTGGACATTGAATGCGTAAACCACACAAAGATTAAGTCACACAAAGAGCAGTGGAAAGATGCATTCTAGGAATAACTTGGCAGCAAACTACCGATGTGTCTGAAGCGTGAAGTCTATAATCAATGTGCCTTACCTGTAATGATGTACGGCTGTGAAACTTGGACACTGAATGAGCAAACCACTCAAAGATTATGATTCACACAAAGAGCAAAGGAAAGATGCATGCTAGGAACGAATATCTGTGAGGGACAGCAAGACAAATGAAAGGATTCGCGCACAAACAAAGGTAGAAGATATATTCAAGACTGCGAAGAAGATGAAGTGGAGATGGGCCGGTCTTCTCTAGGAATCCACTGGTAGTACATTTGTCGTCTACCTTCCATCTGTTCGTTTAGCTATGTGACCGGACCATCTCCACTTCATCTTCTTCGCAGTCTTGATTGCATCGTCTTCTCGTCTTCGCAGTCACCAAAATAACAAATCTTGTGGTTTTAATCTCAGGTCGTTTTTAGTTCTTTATCGAGTGCTGGACACAGTGTTGGGGAGAAGTGTGGGCGACAAACGCGCAGAGCCACTAATATAAAAACTACTGCGGTGTTTTTCAGCAGACCTCGGCAGAACTTTAATAGCGTCTCCCTTAAACGGAAATGAAGAAAACGCAAAATAAAAAAACATGGTTATTTATTTAAATGGTAAAAGATAACATTATATTTCCGCTACATATCGTTTCCTGACATGTCTCTTTAAGTTCCTAGGCTTAATAATTTAATGTGACTTTACTTTGTTACAATGCATTATTGTACATTACTTAACATTAACGAATATCTTTAAACGAGTTAAATTACATTATGCCGATAATATCAAATAATAAACTGATTACTATAACTTTCATTTAAGTTTATGCCTTCAAAACAGCATTGAAACAGTAGCGACATCTAACGAGAAACTAGTGAACTTCGTGGCCAAGATAGGCAACACACTAAACATTGAAAACAAAAGTTTAACATCTTTTTTTAACATTCTTTCGTTATTTAAACATTAAATCGGATTAAATAAATTAATATTGTAAAGCAAATAAATCTCATTCAACTATACATGGCACCATATTACAATACTCCCTAACAGATTTTTTAATTATTTTTATTTCTTTTTTTATCATGAAAAATACTAAACTAATATTTCATTTCAAGATAATTACTATTTACATTTTCGAACACTATCTGTGTTCTTCATACTAAATTGATTATAAAATATATCCTTTTGATATTCTTGTGAACATCAGATTACATAACAATATTGATAATTTATTGTGAGATGTTTAAATACATTTATTTATTTGTGAAGATTTCATCTAGTATGTAATTCATGAAATTCTTTACTAAAATTAGAAGTCATTTGGTGTTTACATATAATACTGCGTTGATTATATACAGATATTTCGTAATTTTAAACTCTTTAAATTATTTATAGCATTCTTACAGAAATTAGTCAATATGTGCCAATGTTTTTTACAATGACTTTCTATTAAGCGTTTCTCTGTTTACCTGTACATATTTTTTAGAATATATTTTGATATTATTATTTGTCTGACATATTTTACTATATTTAATGTAACTGTTATAAATTCATTTTTTGCTTGTGACTTTCTTTACATGGTTTTTCTTAATTGTTCTTTAATCACTCACCATTTTTGCTTCATTATCTTTCAAATGTCTATCCTTGCAATTTTTATAAATTATATGTATACCGTTATTAGTTAGATAAACTTGTTCATCCTTTAAATTGAAGGTAATTTCTGAAAAAATATTGTAAGAAATTTTCACCAAGAATCATATCATAAGGACAGTTCTTTACCACATAAAGTTCGATATTGACACAATAGTTTTCATTTAGCCTCACGTTAGCTAATACTATTCCTTTGGACTTGATTAATCTTCCATCAGCCGTTTGAATTTGTATATTCTCAGTTTTCTTTACATCCAACTTCATTGATGGATATTTAACTTTCATGTCAAAAAAATTGCATAGCTGAGTAGAGAACATTATGCTCCAGTATCTAGTAAAGCTCTTAATTTTACATTAGCTACATTAACTTCTATTTGAGATAAATTTTCTTTGGCTATATTGGGTAATTTTTCTATAGCAATAATTGTATGTTGAGTATCATTTTCTTCCTTGAATTTCCTTATCAATTCCAGCTGTTTTTCTTCAGTACACCGAAATATTTTTAAATTGGAAAAAAATTATTTTCGTAGTGTATAGTCTTTTAGTGAAATTACAGTTGCGACATTATTATAGGTATTCGTAACAATGTAAGGTCCTTCATATAGATTAAAAAGTTTTGACATTTGTTTTCACTGGCATAACTTAATTTGTGTAATTTGCGGTATACAAGAGTCAATGTTGATTTCATCTTTTCCTTTTAACTTTGGGATACCTTTGATATCTCTACCTAATGCTTTTGCACGGATTTTCGGATTCGGTAGCTTCATTTCTTTAATCTGTGTTAAAATACGACTTGCACAGTCTTGACATGGAAGCTTCATGATACTCTGAGATGGTATTGTTCATACAAAATATTACTTGACCAAGGTATCGATTCCATTTTATATGCTCTTGATTACAATAATCTCGAAGAGTTCAGCCAATTTCGCGTTTATACCTTTCCACTGGGTTACTCTGTGGATGATAAATAGAGGTTAGGATATGCTGAATATGGTTTTGGTGTAAAAATTCTTGCCATTTGGTAGAAAGAAATACGGTTCCATTATCGGTTAATTTTTTTTAGGTCTACCATAGTGTCTAATAAATACTTGTAATCTGTTAATTATTTCTAAGACCGTAGCTCGTCGCACTGAATATAACATGATGTATTTACTCGCTACATCAACCATAGATAATATATATCTTTGACTTTCAGATGCTGGTAACTGACCTATGATATCCAGCGAAAGTATATCTAAAGGATATTTAGCTCGAACTGATCTTTCTTTATACCGTATTCCTGTTTAATCTGGTTTGGTTCCTTCACAGACTGTACAGTTATTTATATAATCTCTAACCTGTTTTTTCATATTGGCCCAATATAAATGTTTCTGGATTGTCTTCAATGTCCTTTTTATACCAAAATGTCCCATTCTATCATGGTTATCTTTTAGTATATTGTTAGCATCACATGCAGGAACAAGTATTTTCCATGATTTTCTCTTGTTCATTTTGATCCACGACTGATTTTCCCATTTATATTTTTCTTTCAGTCTTGAGCCCTTTGGTGGATCCTTTATTTCCTTGATGATTTTCTGGATCTCAATATCTTTATCTTAATCACAATTACAATCTGCAACATTTACTCTACTTTACTCTACTCACACCTACATAATACGTTTTGGATACAAGGTTACTTGGTGTTCTACTAAGCGCATCTATTAGATTATGTTTGTCTGGTATATAGATAATTTTGATGTCAAATTCTTGAATTTTCATAGCCCAACGAAAAATGCGATTATTCCATTGTTTTTGCTCATTTATTCAACAAAGACAATTGTGTTCTGTGTAAATTGGAAAATGTCGTCCTCGCAAGAATTGGGTAAACTTACTGATCATATATACAATTGAGAAACATTACTTTTCGGTAACAGAATATCTTCATTCTGTACCGGTTAACACTCTACTTGCATATTGTAAAACCTCTTTGTTTTCTATATTACCTTGCCCCAGATATCCACCTATTCCCACTGATGAAGCATCGACTACAAAATAAAAGTGTTTCAAGAAATCTGGTTGTATTACTCCATTCCTATGTACGAGTAGTTTGAAATGCTTTTTTATGTTCATTATTCTATTTCCATTTTTCGCTCTTTTTAAATAAAACATATAAGGGTGACTTAATTGTTGCATATTGATCGATAAATTTATGATGCCAATTACATATCCCTAACCAGCGTTGCAGTTGTTTTTTGTTCTGGGGACGAGGATACTCTTTTATGGCTTTATACTTTTCACGGTTTATTATCTTTTGACCATCAATAATATGTCCTAGAAAATTAACTTCTGGTAGAATAAATTCAAACTTTCTTAATTGTAACGTTAATCTATTGGACTTCAGAGTTTTCAGTATATATTCTATTTTTTTCCAAATGATCTTCGAAAGTGGTTGAGTGGCAACACAAATCGTCCACATAAATTTTCAGTCATTTGTCGGTCTCCAAACCGAACATAGAGTTCATTATTGAAATAAAGATCGCAACAGAACTTACTAATACAAATCGAAAACGTTTGAACCTAAATTGTTGCTGAACAAAACGAAATGCTGTGAATTGACGATTTTTTTCTCATAACATAACCTGGAAATATGCCAGGAATAGATCAAATTAAAAAAAAAAAAAAAATTACTTCCTGAAACACTACGTAAGATATCATTGACATCTTCTACCTGAGTCTTAGGGCTAATTACATATTTATTCAAACCTCTTTGGTCAAGGACTGGGCGTCGTGTAATGGATTATTAAATGGGCTATTAGTCTTCTCTATTATGCCCCATTGTTCCCATTTCATTAATTCTTCCTTGACCTCCTCCCTCATGTTATAAGCAATCGGATATTGCTTTGCATTTAACGTCATCTGTAATTTGTATATCGTAAATAAAATCCTTATGGTAACCTGGTCTTTCATTAAAAACACGCTAATACTTTACTAGTAAATCGAATAATTTTAATTTTGACTGACCATTTAGATTTTTGTAATTTTGATACCTTCTCGGAAATTTCTTTAATAGTGACTTCTGTAGTTTCAAAATATTCTTCATCTCTTGATTTACCAGACTCAATTAATTTTTCGGATGAAAGGCCAAATCTTCCATCCGTTCCTTCAGTTTAAAGGCATGTTGTTTAGTGTATCTTGTAGACCCATCTCACATTGGTACTCCACAATGTTACCTAAACTTGCCATTCTTGGCATATTTTGATTAGTAACATTCCTATTAACCTCACTAATTGTTCCTGCTTCCCTAATGTCAATACCGAAATTACCTGTTCTGGTTGTACACATGTCAACACTAGGCCTTACATTCATAAGCATCTGATTTGGATTTTCGTTGTTTCTAGTATTACTCCCTCAATTACCACTATTATTCCACCTATTATCATATGACCTTCCATTTGTAGTATGCAACTTGTAATCTCTATTGTAATAATTAAAGTTATGAAGGTTTGTATTTCTGCCTCGTTCTCTTTCCGTCATTGATCTTACTTCGCCCTGATCCGTGTTGATTCTATCCAGCTTTCTCATATCGCTAACCAAAGTCTCTAGTTTTAAGTATTCATTATCGAAAGATTCCTTTGCATTTCTACAGGTAACATGCTAGTAATCGCATAGCTCTCTGTCAGACATCACCTCATCTATCTTCCGAAATTGATCGATTAACAAGTAGACTTATCTTTCCAAGCTTCTCAACGAATCCCATCTGATTTGTGGCTTCTTTAAACGTCTTCTCATATCTTCCATAGTTTGTTTACTAGCATATTTCTCTAAAAATGCCGAACAAAACTCTTTAAATTGTGTATACAATGGTGTTTGTTTGATACCATCCAGCGACCTGGTCCAGCATTTCATTATAGAGCATTTAACCTCCCTTTTGCATCTAGCCTTAGCCATGATAAACACGATGATGTCAATTGTTTTAAACAGACTGTAGGACTTTTTTGAACTATTTCTCCTCTCCACTATGGTATCCTTTCAAACAATGAAACAGTAGCGACATCTAACGAGAAACTCGTGAACATCGTGACCAAGATAGGTAACACACTAAACATTTAAAAAAAAAGTTTAACATATTTCTTTTCACTTTCTTTCGTTATACAAACATTAAATCGGATTAAATAAATTAATACTGTAAAACAAATAAACCTCAATCAACTATACATCGCACCATATAAACATTGATTATAAATGTTAAGCTTTAGACACATTGGTGAAAATAAAGTGTAGTCTTCCAAACGAATTCCACGCCATTACACATCTTGTATTTATTTCGTCAGTCAACTTGGCATTCGGTGTTTTGAGCTGCCCTAGTAAACATATTCATCAACTATGCCTATTGTCTCTCCGTAAATCTTTATTTCCTTCTTTGCAGCATGTTGATTGTACATTAGTTTTGTTTTACTTAAATTCATCTTACAGCCTATTTTGGAACTCTCATTACTCAGTTCTTCCATTCTGGTATGTAGTTCTTCTGCACTTGAAGCAAACAGAACTATTGCAACGCCCCCAACCCAAGATCCCAAAAGAGGATCACACAGACAAATAGGGTCGCCAGGAGCCTAGAGTACCCACGCAACGCATCTAACCTAACCTCTAGCTCCAAACATTTTCTACACCCCAGACGAGCGGCGCAGAAATGCCTTCCAGATTTAAGAATATCTGGGAAAGAGGATTCCAGATCCTTGTGATCGCTGTGAAAAAAAACAACAATAATTTAGATCGAGGGAGGAAATACCGGTAAGGCGACACCTCCAATCTTTTAATTAGATCGTCAGTTCATACTCTGAAGTACCAGCTGGTTCAGATTAGCGACAGATTAAGAAAGAAAAACGCACACCTTTACTTGGGAAATAATCTCAAACGATGATACGCATAACGACTCATATGTGACTCATACTGTGTCTTTACTCACTTCGAAGTCTACAGGGTGGCAAAAGACCATGTCTTACCTTTACCTTAGTAGGGCCCACACCTGTAGTCTGGAATCGCAATTCCTGAAATAAAGACGAACGAACACAAACGAATGACGGTCGCAACTCAATCCAAACGTAGTGTCATAACGCACAAATGCAAATAATATTTATTCACACTAATCACATGCTGGAGTGACTTCATATGTCAACGCAGAAATAACCAGAAATTAAATATATAGTTCCTTTCCCAAGTTATAACTTCTCAGCTGGCGAAAGAATCCTACCACTGGATTACGGATTTATGAACCGACCTAATCTAATTAAAATCACATCACTCAAAACGATAGGTTTACCGAAACAATAATTTAGTGTCAATTGCTGTCAACTTCACGTAACGATTAGTTAAATTCCAGTGAATATTAAGTCAAACATTAAATAACTCACTGCACATCACAAATATGTATGAGGATTATCAACTAATGCCTTAGATCGTACCTGGTTAACTGAGAGGTTTCTATACTATGTTCACTGAACATAAACACAAGATTTTTCGAAGAAATATAAAAATTTCAGAATTTCAATTTATTACACTGAACTTACATAATGCACGCTTTCGGATATGATAATCTCATAAGAATCTGAACAGAATTACTGTGGAGTTGAAGGAACAAACAAATTTGAATGATC
>JAGDQP010068612.1:0-10998 GCA_022664845.1 Lepisma saccharinum
TTTCTCTTGTTTTACATCTGTATTATTTCCTGCACACTCTTCTTCAATTTCACATTTTTCTGTGTCGATCAAAGCCTGTTGCATTTGTTTAACGATTTCTATCGATGAGACAATTTCGTCGTAACTTAAGGTCTTTATAAAGTCATCTAAATTGTTGGCATTCGTTCCATTTGAACTGCATTCCTGTCATAGAAAAAAAATTTTCAAAATAAAAAAAAATGATCGAGGCAGATGAGCCTAAGTTTGGTTTGAATTACGTTAGAAATCGCTAATCATAAAACCCAATGAGATTAAAAACTTTCAAATTCAAATATAATTTCTGCATTTAAAAAGAGGGGAAGGTAAAGCATTATAGAAAAGTCCGTATAGATGAAACAACACAATTAACAAAATCTACTTAATGGGGAATTGAGAATAGTCTTGATGGGGGAAGATAAATTTCAAGATCGTAAGCGGAAAAGCAGAGGAGTATAGATAAGGAGAGAAGTAACAGTAGTTACATAGAAAATTAAACGACGCAAATTGGATGTTGATACGGCGTATCAGACAAGTACTAAAGAATAACTGAAAACATACTAAAATATAAAGGTGACGAGATACATCAAGTGAAATAACTGAGATGAAACATTGGTAAAGAACGGAGCATTAAATCGCACAAGAACAAACAATCCTTGAGGAAAAAAGCAAAACAACGATAAGAGAGAAACAGGTAAGCAAAGGAAACACAATCATACATATACACTGTAACAAAGGACGGAGAGTGAGGAATTGAGGACTGAAGAGATTAACATTAGTAGGAATCCCGAAGGATATGCGAAAGTAAGATGAAGTTCAATCAAGACTCATCAGGGCAGAACAAATACCAAATGTGAATGGAGTGAGACAGAAAAAATAATAGGAACTAAAAGACAAACGATGAGAGGCGGGGGCCAGAGCAAAGCCGAAGCAATTTAGAAGAGATATAATAATCCCTACCGATTCAAATAGATTGCAGGAGTCTAGAAGTTAGTGATACAATACAAAATCATAACGACTCGTCTGTGATCTTCTAAAGCATTGTTTCTCTTCGACTCGGTTAGGATTCATAATCTGAACCATCCTCAGAGCAGATGTAATAATATGGTCACTATCACTGTATTTCTTGTTGTATATTCGCTGTGAAATTGGTCAATAATGTGACAAGGATTCATAAGAATTTGTGCCATATTTTCTTACGATCTTCTCTTTTTATGTATGGTGTGAAGCAGAATTATAAAATTGCACACCCTTTGCTCTCCGTGTAGCACGTTGAGCGCCTCTATTTATTACAATGCATATCATTGCCCAAAATATATTACAGCAACCTAAAATTAGAATGTTCTTTAGGATGGTGCTTACCATTCTCTCTTTTTAATTATATAATGTTTAAAGATTTCTAATAAAAGTCACGCCTGTGTAGACTAGTGTCTGCGATCATGGCAATCGTACCACTATTAGAGGAGCAGGCAAGTTTTCGACTTACAGTCGGAACTGTATGTATATTAACGCTAAACTATTTCCGATCTCTTTTCTGTATCTGTTGAAAGGCCATAAATTCGGATTCGAACGCGATATTTAAAATTCTTATATCTGATTCCTTAAACTTTATACTGTTTCAAAGGCAAAAGGAATCCTTTCGACATAGTAGAATTTATGAAAACATCTCTTCTGTTGATTGAAACCATAATGTTACAAATATATTTGCTTTGTGTCTAAGTAAAAACAAATAAGTTTTAGGAATGTTATACACAATTTCCGACTACAAAACATGTTTTAACTTACTTCGCTTTGTTCACAATTGCTAAATTAACACTTACATTGAAAGCCACTCTAGTCTAATGAAAGAAAAATTGACAAATTTTTATTACTTTTTTGACATACGAGAAACAACTATGATTTCTTCCTAACCTGGACGAATAAGGAACCTCTGAATATACTTTATGTCGATTTGCTTTGTTAGAAAATATTGTTTCGAGGAATAGAGAAAAGAGCATTTCGTATTTCTCGAAGCAGTGAATGAAAGGCAAATGTGGCGATTGTAATGCATTTGCAATTATCTACGAAAATCACATGAATTGTGCAAATAAAAATAAGATAAATCTGGAAGCTCCTCCTTTCTAAATATAGCACCTACTAATTTATGTAGTTCCTTGATTAGTGCAGTTAACCCGCTTTAATTAATTCGGCTGGAATGTTGTGTATTCCTGGTGATTTGAAAATTTTCTATTTATTTACGGACATTTCGATCTCGATCTCGCTAGTTTCGGGTATACACGGTTCTGCGATATGGATTTCAAATTTCTCTGCTCCTCGTTGTGTACATTAAGAAGTTTGTCGAAATAACATTTCCACCCATCTAAAATTTTAGTAAGATCCTTCTCCAGATCCCTACGTTCATTTCTAATAATCCCTAACCTGGGCCGAGTATACCTCTTTATATAGATCTCGTATATCATTTATCTTGCCGCTTTGTTCTAACATCTGAAAACTTTCTGCATCACATGTTCTGCGTAATGGAGAATCCATGAACCATCTGTTGACATGTTTTAGCGATGTAGAGTGTCAGCTCTACGACCCGTAGTAATGGCAGACATTCAAGATGTCGTTCTCTGTCCATCTCTGAGCCTTGCCGATGACAATCATCTTCAGCATCAGGGTGATAATGGTGAAGCTGCTTCCCTTCCCCATTAAATTTTTGTTCGGAGTTAACTTCCCCTAGCCATTGTAGAACCTTCTACTAACTGCAAGGCAGCAGTACTGGTTTCGGTCCGCCCCGAAATATTTCCGGTACTCACCATATCTGGTCAGGATTTCCCTATCCGCCACCTTGGTAGGCGCCTGGTGGGACACCAGTAACTCCAACCCGGGCTCAACTCCTATCAAATAGTTAATTACAGAAACACTTAACAATAAATCATCTCAAATAATGCTACGCGGAATTTATGGTTCGCACAGGGAACAATAACGACTGTGTACTTTTATTCAAAACTCTGCAAACTTTGATAAAGAAAATTGAAGCTTATATCTACTAAAAACAAGGTTTATACATTTTTAAAAACTTGTAAAATAATATTAGAACTTCAGTGTGAGGATTGTAAGATACGTAAAGTGTATATTTATTGGAACTGATACCTGGAGTACCCAGTAAAAGCTTTACGAATAATACAGATTATATAAATTAGATGACAAATATATATTACAAATATATATTACATAAATAAATGCTAAAATTAGAATATCAACCAAATAAAAACGTAACGCGTTAATCATTGATTTTTCGGTCTCAGATATAAGGAGCTTAAATAATATCTATCGAACACAATTATTTTAAATATTAAAGCTGAATTCATTAAAAAAAATATGAAAGAAGCATATGACAATACCAATTTAAATAATGTACTATGGAATAACTTCATATAAGCTAAATAAAATGTATTTATATGAAGCATCAACGGAATTTAAAAAAATTCTAACTACTTACCTCGAATGAAAATTTAAGGTTCTCAAAATACTCTGCCGAATATGCTAATGTTCTTTCCGATTCGTGCTCCTGTTTTATCTTGCTGTTTTTCTCTGACCAATCGCTTTTATATTCACGTATATTGACGTCGAGTAAAGATGTCTCAGTCGATAACATTGGTAAGTCGCAGGATAATGGATCTACATTATTCTCGGCCTTTATATCACTTGAGGTGCATTTCTGTGTGAAAAATATAATACAGTTACAAACAAATGAAAGGCACTTTTAGAAACTGTGTAATAACCCTTGGCTTAGATTATTAGTTTCAAACGTTGGTAAATATAGACTAAAGTAGGGGCAGTCAAATCTCTGAAAATATTTTTTTTTCACACCACTTATATGTGAAAATATCGCTGTTCAAACTTATATGTATGATTTCACTTAGCTAAAGTTAATAATTCTAGCACCATATCGATCACGGCCGATTTCGGGCCTATACAGGGCAGATATCACAGATACCGAAATTTGATGGCATTCAGATTACACACCGATTTAGATTAGCTTTGATATTCCGGCAGTCAAAGATATTTCTGAGATATAAGAAACGTTCGTACCTCTCTCTCTCTCTCTCTCTCCCTACATGCCTATATGCACAAGCATGATCAAGACAACTTTGCGCACGAGTGACGTTGTAAAATGTAATATCCGAGAGCCGACCGTAAATTTACAGTGTATTCTACTAATAACACAAAACTTCATTCCCATGTACGTATTTTCACTACTACGTATTATCGAGCCATGCATTCAATTAAATAATGTTACGGAAGGGAAACATGTTTGTGATATCGACCTGGCACAAACGAATTGATGTTACTCACTGGGAAATATTCCTATTCATATCTATTTCCCCCCCTTTTTACTTCAGAATTTTCTTGGGAATCGTGCAATTCCTTCGGGCAATACCGTGCGCCACAAGTGAGATAATTGTATTGTGTAATTTTAGATAAAGCAGACGGTACCATGCAGTTTCTGCTTGTTTATAGTGGTATTTAAAATATATACAATTCGTTTGTCTATGATATTCACTGCCAATAGCGCATAAAGTATTTATTTATTCTCAATCGTATTTAAGTTATTATTGTGTTTCTGCCGGAAATATTTTGCAAAATTATATTATACTGTGGATGTGAATGCATAAAGATGTAGATATATTTTTAAAGATAAAGAGACAAGGAAATTTAAATGAAATTTGGAACTTCTTTATTAGAGGTATAAAATAACCTTATGGCACAAAAATAGCATATGTATTCTTTTATAATCTACAAAATTAAAACAATGTGTAGTTTGCTGGAAAACCAAAAAAAATCATTGAAACAACGTTTACATTGAAGTGTTGTAGGTAGTAGGATTATGTAAACAAGATTTGTATCAAGTCGAACAAGTATTCCACAATAAATAATAAAGTTGAATAGAAGACTGGATTTAAAATGGATCAGAATATTATAGCATCCTTTCACGAAACGATCTTCAAATCTAGAGTAAAAGAAACATGTACCTCATATTATTTCCTTTCGATTTAACAACGTAAAATGATTTAATATAGAAATGTTTTATATTAAAGCTTTTGACATAATCGTACGATAGAGTGTCTGCAGCAGTAACTTTACTGCTGTACAGAATAAACTAAACACACAATAAAGGAGTTTCATTCCTTAAATTCCCATTGTTGTAAAACGTAGACTACTGAAATATATATGTAGAATGAAGAACGTAATTTTTTGTTAAATCCCAGTACAACAAATGAGTAAGCACTCTTTTAATACTTGCAAGGAATATTTCCACCGAACCTAGTAATTTTAAGGTATAGAGACAAAGTTTGAGTTATGCTGTGGAATTGAAAGGAAGGTAGACTTGATAAATTGTGTTTCTAATTCATGAAATCAGATAATTGTTGGAAGTGTAAGTAAATATAGGCTGTTTTCTATAGAATTTTGTATAGTGGGATAAGTTTATAAAATAAAATTCACGTAAACAGAGACATCTTCAATTATGAAAATAGGAGGAAAGGTGGTCACAGTATCTAAGTATAAAAATGAATCGAACACAGGCATTATGGATTAGGTGTAGACGTCTGGCCAACTACGCGTATGGTATGAGTATACTATGTCACACTACCTAATGCGTGACAGTGCCAACATCAGAGACAGACACAGTCTAACCGAAGAATGTTTTTATGGAATGTAAAACGTACAAAGAAGCAAAAATCTTGCTATATGCGTGATTAGCAGGATCTTTGCCAGATGAGTTACGATCAAATATTAAGTTCTATTAATACATGTTGGACAGGAATGGGTGTAAAATTTATGATAAAGGAGGGTAATATTTTACAGTCAATATGGCTACGAATATATTTAGACGCTATAATCATAGTTTGCGATTTTCTTCACACTTTAATGCGCAAGCCGTGGTATACTGACCATTTCGTCAAGCTTGCCAAAACTTGATTCATTTTATTTATTCCATAATAAAGCTCTGATCGCGAAAAACAAAATTTGAAGATCATCATCGTAGATATGTAGAGAGTAGAAAAATATGACCTAATATACTGCCTTGATGGGCAGAATACATAAATTATTGTTACTGATGATTATTTGTTACTACAGAGGTGAAATGTTCGCGGCCGATTACAAAGGAATGCATCAAAGATATGGAGTTTCAGAAAAAATGAAAAAAAGTTTCAACTTAGGAATCAGGACGTCGTAGCGAACAAACTGAAAGCTTCGCTATAATCCAAAAATATCATGGTTGTTGCATTTCCACGATCCAATACCTCACGGAAACCTTCTTTTAAGTGCACAAACCCAGTATTAGTGCCATGATTAGATCAAAATCCTGAGTTTAGACGTTTTAGATTTTGTTATCTCTAAGGTAGTTGTGGATATGATATTTAACAATATATTACAATGGCTCTGATAAAGCCTGCATATTGCAGATTGGACCGAAATATGTTTCAATACTCACAGTACTACTTTTGGGGTAAGGGTTAGTACCATTTCCAGTTTCCAAATAGATGGGTATGTTCTATAAGTGACTGAAATAATAAATATCATTACCACAAGCTAGGATATGAGGGAGTACTGAAAAACTGTGCTGACGTTAGGTCGGCAAGAACTGGATTCCACTAACCTAAACATAAAACACGAATGTACACACACTTTACCAAAAAGTAATCCGTTGTCCAGGGACAGTATGTGATTGGCATTGTTTCACAGACACATGACCTAGGTGATGTGTATCAGTGAGCAAAAGAGCCACTTGTGAGCGACATATCGCTTTCTGCAGAGCTGTAGGTCTTAGTGATGGATGCAATCCTAACGTGTAACCTTAGTAGGTTTAATAACAGGACAGTGGCTGCTAACTCAAACTATATCAAACACGTGAGGGAAGTTGGAAAGATATTGTAAATATGAAAATGTTTTGGGTGAGTGAAAATTATGACAAACACAAATATCAGATATATGAAACGTGAAATGCTTTAAAACGATACAAAGCCGATTGCCAAAATTAAAGGCGTTTGAGGGATACACAAGAGAAAACTGCAGAAAAGAATTGAAATTCCTCTGGAATAAGGAAAGCATCTGTACACAATGCATATATCACGCAGATGAATATACTTTTGTATTTGTCCATCGGGAATTAGAACTGGAGGAATAGTAAATTAATCTGGGAAAGTACAAGCCCAGGTTCTTACGCTCCAATGGGCATATCTGGGTGTAGCGGCTAACTACAAGGTCACAGTATTGTATTAGGATGGACAATGCACACCATGAAGTTTGGCGGTCGTAGTACTAAAACGAGGATGTTTGGCATTCTACGACGTTGGACTACTAGTAGCTGTTTGTCGCAGCATGAACGCAGAGTCGTGCTGTACAATTCTAGTGAAATGAAATGCTCAATATTGTGATGTTTTATTTTAGAATAGGCTCTTCGAGCTTCCCAGCGATGCTGCTGTTATTAATTAAACGTTGGGGATATGAAGAGAATAATGTTCAATGCACGTGTTAAGATGAAATATAAACAATGCAAAAATACATGTTGTAGTCAGCGCTTAGCCCGATCTATTGAATACAAAACTGTCCCAGAAGATATGGAACGTCTGATAATACTAATGAATTAAGGCTTTCTATATGGTTCTTATGAACCACTAACCATCTCATTAACTTAGTTATGCACTCACCTCAATGAAAGTATCCGAAACGTCCACTTTATCGTCTTTCACTTCTTCGAACTCCTGAGAGACCATCGAGCAGTCGTACTTTGTACTATCATTAGAATTCATATTTAATTCAATAATCCACATCAAGTAGCAGACATGCAATATTTATCTTCTAGGACATAGTTTGCCTACATTGGCTCTTCACATTTCCATGATGCATCAAATGTAGAGTGTCCCTGCAATTTTAAAAAAGTGACAAATTATTAGTACATTGGAAGCACAGTTTAATATGTTGCGGTGGAGTAAGTTAAAATCACAATTTTCTTGTCTGAGCCGAACACATATACCATTGTAACTTTTTTTTTGTAATTTACTGACGATTTAAATGTCCTTAACAACAAATTCATCAAACTTTGTGTTCCGCGTTAGAAAGGTGATCATAAATTCGCGTTAAGTAAACGTATTGGAGAAGCCACACTTAGTGATGGGCACTGGAAACAAAGGGCGAGAGAAAAATAAAATTGGGTTTCTACTGTTTTTCTCTCGCCTGGGTTTGATTGGATTTTAATATGTTTACGCTTTTCAAAATTCCTCATTGAATATAATTTTAAATCACTACTACGAATTTACCCTATAAATAATGGTCAATTCATGAAGTCAACTTTCAGTTTTGCTTGATGGAATGTACACTAAGCTAATACACAACGCTGAGGTTTTCCAGGGATTTTTCTTAGTAAAAGTAGCCCAATGCTGTGATGGTAAAAAACATCTTTCTGACAAAGCTGAATTCTTTAATAACAAAAATAACTTCTAACGTAACGGTTTTGCAAGTACAACACTTCCTTCTTCAGACTATACTCTACAACTCTGTAGTCTGAAAAATTTAGTGGGGACAGGTAGAGTGTAGTCTGAAGAAGGATGTAGTATACTTTCGAAACCGTTCCTATGGATAACAGTCCATATTGTTTAATATCCATGATATGATAAGTACGAAAATAAGCTCTGGGAATATCCTGTTCCCCACCCTATCCTGTCCCGAACCTAAGATTTATAGAACATTATTGTATGATATTCAAATTGTCATAAATAACAATACTCACTGATCTCTCTCCCTTGACTGCATCCTCTTTCCGTATATTGATCACTTCCTGCCAGTGAAGTTCTTCCCTGGAGTACGGGTGGTGCAACATGCAGTAGGGAAGATTTTCCTCTCACAGACTTCTTTCCCTACTGGATATAATCTTTGGTTGAATGATAGCAAGATTATGTGTCTTCTGACAGCGAATACTTTCATTAAACAGATGTTGTAGTTTTATTTTTATGGTCTTTGGGTATGGAGCACCCACGTAAGGTGGACATTTCATTCGTAACAATCCAAATAATTAATACTGTTATTTCTAAAACTGCGGGCTATAGAATACTTCAATGATGTACAGAAAAGGTGAAATTTCTTACACATGTATCAATCGTGTGTACCGCAAAGTCAAGTGTACCTATCCTTGCAGAAAGCATATATGTTTGTTGCTTACGTAGGTATACGTACGTCTGCCAGCTACGTACATTAATTTAAACAAAAGAAAACGAATGAGAAAATTTCGTGGTTCTATCCTGTCCCAAACTCCGGCTTGTTCACAACTTTTGCAACAAATGGTTTTCTGTTATAGTGGAAATCATTGCTAAAAATTCGAGCAAGACAATCACTCAAAATCCTAACCAGCAACATTAATAAACGCTTAGTTACTCCTGCATTTACCCAACCGCCCATTGGATTTAAGAAAACCCAAACTATTTGGAACCTATGCCTTTGAAATCAGCCCATAAGTAACTTAAAATTCACAGATACAATTCAACGCCAGAACGATTTAGCCATTCTCTTTTCTGTATGAGATGAAAACGCATATTTTAGCAAAAACGTGAGTGAGCACATTTTGCCACTCTATTTACGAATAGTACAAAAGCAACCTCTACTTTTTTTCTATTCCATATTGCCATTATCTCGCACATTAACTTGTCGTGATTTCTACTTTACACAACAAGGTAAACAGTTTGTAATAAAGGGAAAATTTCCCCTCGTGCTTTCGATAAGCTATTCTATTTTCGTATTTCAAAACTAAATTCTCCAAAGGGGATACAAAAACGGAACTCCACGACTCTTGATTTGACCACCCCCTTCACCTGTTCCAATCTACTACATTATGTACATAATCACCACCATCGCTAAGGATATTCAATCTCCTTAACAGCAAATAAACTAATCGAGAGTTGAATACATCATAATTTTAATCCTTAAGGTAACACAATCAAGCATTTCAAAATATATATATATTTTCTGCTGAAGTGCTGAAATTCATGCATACCTCCGGGTAATTTCACGTCACATATTATTTTTACAAATCCATCAGTTCTTTGATAATCTCTTGAGAAGTGATTGCTGAATTTGCAGTAAGCATTCTTGCATAAACCCTGTACTAAGTTTCGACGCTTAGAATCCGCGTGAGTTCTTTTATTATTACTCCAGTTGCTGTTCATGATCACGCACACGTACTTTTATGTAACATCTCCGATGGTCTAGTAGTTAGCATTCCTGACTGCAGATTGAGAGGTCCCGGGTCCGACTATGGCGCTGCCAAGAATTTTCCAGGCCTGCGAGTCTGGAACGGTGCCCAAATAGCATCGCGATGCAATTGGAGAGCCACTATGAATAACAGTTAGTATCAATCAAAGTGAGAGCTTCGGTTCTCCTCTCTCAATCCAATTGATCAGTTTGGGAGCAGTGGATCAATCTCTTCTCTCCGGGGAGAGGTATTATCCTGTAGTGGATCGAATATATCTGAGATTTACATATATATATACTATGATGTAATACAAAGAATAAAATAATGATATTGGTGGAAACAGCACTATGTATTACGCCTTCCCTTACTATAAATGTTATAAAATATACATACATAACTTCAGGAAAAATTGATCGTACTATATTCATAGCAGTAGTGCTTGGTCTTCCTGAAATAATAATCGTAACTTTTGTATATATTCTACATTGGCTGTAATTTAACTACGGCAGCAGCACAGAAGTCATTTCGAAGAGCAAAAAAATGGACAAAGATGTTACTCTACAAAGGTAATCATAAAAAATAGTATGTTTGAGATGGCTCAGCTCACAAAGAAGAAGTCAGAGAAAATCCTGCAAAAGTACTCTCCGGAGGAAACCTTAATACGATAGAACACTTGTACCTTATCTACAACGCTTACTTTGTTCTTGTAAATTTAAATAATTTCCACATTAAAAGCACTAAAATTCATT
>JAGDQP010068613.1:0-10998 GCA_022664845.1 Lepisma saccharinum
AGAGAGAGAGAGAGAGAGAGAGAGAGAGAGAGGAGAGGAGGGAAGATATGCAGTCCCATTTTCCAAATGGGGGTTTCCAACTCAAACCAATCATACCAAATCATTCACATGAAGCTACTTAAAAAAACATCACAAAACAAATGGCTTCTTAGCTGCTAGTAAAACTTAATACCCTTGTCACTTCCATGAAAATAGGTTAAACTTCTGCCAAATAAAAATTTTCCGATTTTCTATCTTATATCTTGATCGAAACTACTTCTGGGGACAAGAAATTTATCCCTGGCAGGAACGAAAATTAATTTGTCAAGGTAGGAATCTTTTTTGCCAGAGGGGGTATCCCTTTCACCCCTCTGCTAATTCTCACACTGACCAGAAGTAGGAATATCAGATTCGGGTACCTTACTGGTAAGAAATGTAGCATACGTGGGCCGAAAAGCTTTTTATTTAACAGGAAATCTCTCCTGAAGTTCAAAATATTGCTACATTTGTATTAACATTATGGTTAAACTGCACAAGTAGCAAATAGAGCGCGAAAACAATTTCCAAATTACAGAAAATAGTTTTAAAATAAGATCTTAATAGTATATTTCAAAGAAAATACCTTTTACAATGTGTTCTATGTGTTTTAAAAATAATTTGAAAATCTCCTGCAATTCACCACTTGACAACATATTTTAATAAGCATTAGAAAGCAATTTTAATACAGAAGAAGGTGATTGTGTTGAAATAATTTTGAAAATAACGTTAACAATTATTTCATAGTTTTGTTTTTAAAAATGCATTATTTGATACTTTTTTAAAGTCTTACATGGTGTTTTGAAAAGAAGTAAACGTTTTCTCTAAAATAATTTGATGTTTCTGTTTTTAACTACTCAGAAACAGTTTTCATTATTTATTTGTTACTAAAGTATGATAATTACAAAGGTAGATTATATTTCATTGATAAAGTATTTTGTCGGAAAATAATAGCATTGCACTGAAATAATACAAAAAGTCCGATTTGTAAATTTTGCCGTAGTGTACTAGTGGGTCGTATAGCTGCCAAAAATGCTTGTTTAAAATTTCAAAGTGTCTCCTTTATATATTAGCGTAATTTTCGGATTGTAAAGGAAGTCTAAACGAGATTAACGCTTTATAACTATTATAGTTCATCTCTGACCTTGACAGGAAGGTAGGCATGTTACAAGGTTCAACCGGTGAGCTTGCTGAACAGCTTAGGGAAAGTATTTATGACAGTGAGACTCACTTGACCACGACGTATACAAGCTGACGTAACTCGATTGCCCATGATCCCTTTCAGTTCAAGTGATGGCTGGTGCATCTTTATCTACACGAATTTATTGAAAGTGCTCCATAACATACAGTTTGAAAAAGAAGATCAAGTAGACAAGCGGTTTCGATCCCGCGACCTTCAACGCGGAGAGCCAGTACCTAGACCACTACACTAGAGAGCCATTGGGTTTTTGTTCTACTTTTCGAATAGATCTAGTATTACTTGCTTACAGACACACACACACACACGTTCGCACTGTTCCTTTTCTTATCTATTTCCTTTTTTGATTTTCTATTTTGCCAGACCTATTACCACACATTCAAACGTCTGTATCGTATGAGAATTCTTTTGCAATATATCTCCCCTACATTGCCGCAACAGTAACTTGAAAAAAGCACTAAACATGCGATATGTTTGGTAGGAGCTTAATTTTTCATACCGAGATTAGTTTCCAATATTCTCACCACTGCACGGGATTTACTTTCTTGAAAGATAGTACAATTCATAACCAGCTGCACTAGGCTAAAAACAAGTTGAAGCAGAACGAATATTTAAGTCTAACTGTGCTTTCGTCACATACTAATCCCATATTTGTAAACCTGAGCGAGATTGGGTGGTGCAGAAGGCAGTGCCCCTTTACCCTATTTAGGCGATGTGCTCGCCTATTTTATAGGTTTAACACAACACAAAATACGATTAGGCAAATATCTCCGCTCTGTTTCAAATTGCTTTTATCGATATCCGGCTAGTCTAATGGTTTCAGACTTTGCATCATCCTGCAGCCATATTGACTCAGGTTATCCAGCGTGTTCCTCCAGTTTGGAATCTGTGGCGAAAGTCGGTACATGTCATGAAGCAATACACAGTTTATTCCAGAGGTAGTATCTTAAAATATACTTACATCTTGTAGATGAATCGCCCATATTAGTTCCTACGATTCCACCTCCAACTCCCATGTCAGGCCCGCGACGTTCAAAAGAACTTAGGTTTTCGACTGTAGAGCTGCTGCCCATTTCAACTGAAATATGACAACAGCAGTAACTAGCATGTTTATTGGTTTCCAGTCATGTCGACTAGTATAAAGTAACAGGCGCTTTAATCGCGATGTTCTCTTTTCTCGTCTTCACGGATGAGATTCCTGAGCAGAGATCAAAGTGCTTGAAACGATGGTGAACACAAATAAATAAGACAGCTCGAAGCGCGACATTTTATTCTGTTCATTCGCCGTTAAAACGTGAACAACATTTAGAACATAATAGTTCTAATATCAAAATTTTAAAATTATTTTTCGGCGTTTTGGATTTTTTCAAAAAGAATAGTGGATTAAAAGGATTATATTAATCAGTACAAAATAACAAAAATAATTTTCATAGGAATAATCAGAATAAACATAAAGTATATTTAAGCAATTATTATTAGAGCAAGGAAACAAAACAAAATATGAATATTAGAATAGAAAAAGGGAAGTACTTGAGAATTATAACGAGGAAACTAGAAATGAAGCATTTGGGAAGTATTATAAAAGGGAAAATAAAAAATAAAACGTTGGGGAAGTATTATGAGGAAATACAAAATTAAACATTTGGGAAGTATTATAAATAAAGAAATAAAAAATTGAACATTTTGGAATTATTATAAATAAAGAAATGAAAATGAAATATTGTGGAAGTGTTATAAGTAAGGAAATGGAAAATGAACATTTGGGAAGTATTATTAATGAGGAAATAAAAAATGAAACATTTTGGAAGTATTATAAATGAGTAAACAAAGAAAAAAATTGGAAACATTATAAATGAGGAACTGAAAAATGAAACGTTTGAAGAGTATCATAAATATGAAACCTTTAGGAAATATTATAAATCAGGAAATGAAAAATAAAATATTTGGGAAGTATTATAAATGAGGAATTACAAAGTTATATATTTGGAAAGTATTGTATATGGGAAAATTAAGAATAAAATATTTGAGAAGAGAGCTAAATGAAGAAATAAAAAGTTGAAGCATGTGTTATGTATTATAAATGAGAAAATAAGAAAGAAACGTATGCGGAAATATCATAAATGATCTGTCTATTCTATCTCCAATTGCTGTTGTTTATCTTTCTATGGTTGAAATGTTCTGCAAATTTTATATTCATCCGATGTTTTCCTTGTATTGGATTTTAATGGCGGACAGTGTCTATTTACAGCAAAGTAAATATCATACCCTATAATAATATTAGCTGTTCACATTTTTCTTTGACTTGGGCGCTCTTTACACATAACATATATTCCAATTTAACATGTTACTTCATGCGTCTATTGGAAATTAATTTAAAACTTTAAGTTACTGTAACTTGAAATATACTTACATGTTCCACTTGAGCTTCCACGATTATTTCCAACGGTTGCAGTTCCAACACCAAAGTTATTAGGAAGATTGTCTGGCAAATTTAAATGAATTCCTGAAGCAAAAATGAAAAAAAGAAAACCCGCTATGACTTATATAGATAAAAGTTTATGTGATTCAACATTAATTAGAAATAATGCGTTGAAATAAAATTCAATTTTTGCAAGGTTTTTTGCATTAATGTGATTGCTATGAGAAGCCAAACTGTGATGTTATCCTGTTGTCAGTATTGCCAACTTGGTATATAGATCAATTTCTTCAAACAGCACAGTTGATGATACAGTATTACGTGAAACACAGAATACAGTGTCGCTAGCTGAATATTATTGAAGGTTAAAAGTAGATAATTGACATTTTGAATGTCTGACCTGATATATCTATGTTCTAAACAGAGCACTGTATGTGAATGTATGTCATAACATTAATTCTTTTTCTTCCTATTTTTATACAAATACATTTGATTTAAAGAATTTTAGATTAACGTGTATGGGAAAGTTGGAAAACAGGAATATATATTACTTTACTGTAGCGTGTACAGTAGGCAACTTACTAGAATTATTTTGGGCTTGAAAAAAAACTTTCATCCACTTAGTTACCGTAAATAAGTGCTGCTTTCGTTTTTCTTAGAAATTGCATTATCAAAATAAAAGTAAGTTTTATCTCTTTTCGTCCAACCTGTATGATAAAATAGAATAACCATTTAATTTCAATTCAGTTGTAACTTTCATTACATATCGAAAATCATTTACGTAAATCCGTAATCTCTGTTTATGAGTGCAGAAACTATGACAACAGGGACAATAATATGGGAAGTTAAGATTTCGATAAACAAACCACTGTGAAAGATAGATGAAAAATGTAATTACTAATTTTAGAAGTTAAACTAAAAATTGCAAAATAGTTTTGCACATTTCTAAACCAATGCCTCTTTCTATGGTTATACGAGACAGTTTTAATTGTTCCAGAAAATATGTACTTAGAATCTCAATAAAAATAACACGCTTTATTTTGCCCAACAGCTTGCCTACCGATTTTGTCCAAATACCTACGTTTTAAGATTTCAAAATGACTATGCTCAGCAAATTATACAAGGCATAAACAAGTACCATTATACTACACCTAACCAGCTGTAAAATAAGGCATGGTACCTTTTATTTTGCAGTCCAGGTTTAACAAGTCCTCCAGCGAGCAACGAACTTGATGTTAAAATAAATCCATACGTAGAAACATCCTATATTCTGTAAACAAATTCCACTAGGAGACACGATATTCATGAAATAACTGACGAAACTGTCTCTCTGGTACACCCAGTAAGTAATTCACCTCCCATATGGTTGGTGTCATCATCAATCTGAGCTGGGAATCACACATTTTTGTGTTGTCAATCTTTCCCTACTCCCAGATACAAAATACAAGAATTATTGGAAATGTTCATTGAGCCAAAAGATTTTAAAAAGAAAAAGAACTAAGAAAAAAAGAAGAGTGGAATAGAAGTTGGAATATTGCAGCTTCTTCGCAGATTCTTGAACCGGTGGTCCATCTAGATTTTTGAATCGTCATTCTACTTTTAGCGTTGCTAAGGCATAGATGATTGAAGCGTAGAGATACCACTACCTGTACTAGCAATGGAAATCAATAGCATCTACTAGCAACAAACGTAGCCAATCAGAGCAAAAGTATCACAATGCCTCTAGTGAAAGGACTTAGCAGCACAGATATGAATCCTCGTCAGGAGGAACCAATACACAATAACTACGTCAATGCATTGAAAAATATCTACCTAATTAGTTTCGACCTTTCGTTACTTCCTAGATTAGCGTCAAACCTGTAGATTGCCTGAAAACTTTCCAGAATTCAATCAGCTATGAAAAATGTAATTAGGCGAGGATATAACCTGGGATTAAAAAGTGTTTATCAACTTCGAGTCAATATCATACCAATCTCCAAGGTTCGACTCAATTCCTGGCGCATGTGAATGTCGGCACGGCGCGCTGAATATATCGATTCGATTTTGTTGAGTGCTGCATTTCCGTTATGCTAGGAGAGCTAATGACTCAGAGATGGCTCTGTTAAGGGTTTGCTGAAGCCTCTACATATACATTATCTTTGTTGCTAATGTTTGTGGATGGATCGTGTGATTGTCTATGCCTTTCGCTGGCAAAACTAAAGATATTCCAACAAACGTAGCCACAGAGATAAGTGAACCGTTCATAGAGAATTCACCGGCATTACCTAACGTGTACGCATTTTCTTCTGTTTTGGAAAAGCTTTCTTATCTCACGGGTAGATGTCTCTGACCTCAATAGCATATTTTCTTAAAGATTCTGGTACACTGAAACTGAGATTGGTTCAAGATTTCCTTAGCTAAAATATGGCAGTACGCACCAATAAGAAGCTTCAATATACGAGCTCCAGAGTCATCTCTGACTGTGAAGAAACGAACTACATCGAAAAAAATGAGAATAAATTTATAAGTAAGGATTTGATACTGCAACTCACTGAGAGCCTGCAATGTATGTTGTGCAACATGAGGACATCATATGTGTTACCAACTGCTAGATGCTGAGATGATATAGTCTCGTCACAACGAAGTATGACATGACGTATAACTCTAACACTAGACCACCACACAAGCACAACACTTTTCGTGGGTCGAAGGGTAGTTTTGAAAAGCTCCTTGGATGTTGATCCTGCTTTACCCATTGTCCTGATCGCTTGAGGTTATTATACCACATACATTTTCCATCAGACGTGACGATCCGTTGCAGGAATTTTTTGTTCATTTCTAAGACTGGCAGAATTGCATACTTCAAATGCGTGCCTTATTCCCCAGTATCAACTCGTACAATACCCATGTGTCCAACTTATTTACGTTATTAATGGTATTCAGGAGCCGAATACAAGTGTTCAATGTTCATAAACTTGCTGATAAGGTGTTCCGATTTCCCGCACTTTGGATGCAACACAAACTCTTAAATCTACGGAACAAATTAGCACAAATTAAGCACCAAATATTGGCATAAGTTTGAATCGTTTTTGTGTTGGCAAGGGTGCTAGTGTGAAGTTGCCCCCCACATTGGTTGTTCATTTCCCGTCATTTGGTTGCAGCACAAATTCTGAAATCTACGGAACAAATGAGCACAATTTGAGCACAAATTCTTGAAAGTTATTTTATTAAATTTTAGGGTCAACTTCACGTACACGTCTGAAAGGCAAATTGTCTGACATTTCTAAGCTTATTGAAGAAATGCCGTGGCTATGTAATGCTAATCGGGTAAAATTAGAGGAACAATCTAATTTGCTAATTGATTGCTGTATGAGAATTGTGGATTTGGTTAAGGCTCGTGAGGAACAAGTCAATGAAGAAGCTGTTTTGCATGAGATTAAGTAAGTTGGAGAATGAATTTTGCAAATTGAAAGATCAAGATAAACGATGTGATATTGCACCTAGAGAGGAAGTTATGTCAAGTGTGTTCAAAATAATGAAAACGAAGTACTTAGAGACAAATATAGAGATAGTAAATACACTCGTACCGCAAAATAATAATAACATCAGTAATAAGAAAGTATTCATTGATAATTTTGTGAAAAGATTAAATAAGCTTGTTTCACGCAATTCTTTCCTTGCGATTATGATAAATTACCCCAATGGAGTGGAGATATTAGTCAGGAAACTCGTTATGTATCTTTAGAAAGACTGACAATTTATTTGTCATGTATGGGTCTGAGTAATGATTAACTCATGTCAGCTGTGAAAAGATCGATGATAGGATTAGCACAATGTTGCTTTCGGCTGCAGCGCGGTACAATTAGAACCTATGTAGATTTCTGCTGGATCTTTTTGGACATATATGGTAGTGAGGAGAAAGTGAGAATAAAGAACTAAAGAACTGTTTAATCGACTGGCAAAATGTTGAACGATATGGGGATAAAGTACAAGAACTAGTAACAAAGTCACAGAGTTAGGAAGAAAATAAAGATAATATCCATGACGTCACATGAAGACAAATTATGATTCAGCGGCAGCCATTTTGTGTGGCCCCATTAGAGTCCCTCTATGGCGAGTACTGTGGGGACTCCCTTTTTCGATATGATGTTAAGTGCATCTCAGAGAGCCATTCATGGGAACACTACGAGAAAAATCTCCAGTGTCCCGGCCGGGATTTGAACAAGTAGTTGGTATTATAACTATAAGATGGGAGGATTTCGCCCACCGACAACCTGCTATTATTTACTGACCCGCCGTCGATCAGTGGTAGAGCGTAGGCGTAACATGTCGGGAGGTCGTGGGTTCGACTCTGGCTTATATTTATTCTTATTCACACCAGGCAAATGCTAGATGGTACCTTCACATACGCCTTTAAATACCTGAAGACCATAAATAAAATTTCAGCAAAGTTTATGATTGAGGGAATGACGCATCGAAAGGTTTCTCTACATATTAATTTTATTGTTAAGAAAGGAATATTATTTAATAGGGCAACATAGAAATACCTCTCGGCTTGCATTTCTGGAAACGTCATATATGACGATACTGTGATAGTTTTGCATGGTTCTAGCTCCGAAACAAGAACCTGTTTTCCAAATTTCTTGAAAAAGTACTTTTCCGCACCCTCTACATGGTGCTACAGCTATGGACAAAAAGATTGTCGCATGTCTATAACTGATTTTTCTTATTTCAAAAATAAATACATTGAAACATTGTACGAATTTATTGGCTTACAGACATATACACAATCACATGACCCACTTTTGAGGAAAATATTGTGATGATATGTAACTAAACGAGGGTGATAGATGTCATACACAGGAGGGACATCTTCGAGAATTCTGGAAATATTCTTTAAAAACATGCGATAATCGCTGTACAGCTAATTTTTACCGTCTCTATTTTCAAACCCCCTCTCTCTTTCCCTCCCTCTAAAGGGTAGGTTGACCTGTCGTGAAACTGATGCATAGCTGTGACCTAGGATCAATTACCCGTCCCAATTTCCAACTAAAGTTCATTTTAATGAATTTACTTCAAAAACATTGTTCGTAGCATAAAAGGAATAGTATGTAAGACCGGTGTTCGATTTCTTATAAATTACGAAGGAGGGATCCTGAAGCTAGAGGTCGCTAGTAAGTTTCAACATACTATCTGTTTTGGTAGAAATACAAAGAATTTATCCCTGGTTGGGATGATATTCGGAATTAAAAACCGTGAATGAACTACTCACGCACCAGGGAAGATTTCCGGCATCCCACGCGGCAAATAGAACACTGTGTAAGACAACCACCCAACCTAACCTCCCCTCTAAAAAAATCGGGAATATCGGCTACTCTCGTCAGTCTTCGGATTGGCTACCGTGCACTCTTGTCGAAAACGGAATAAAAATAACAAGAAAGACTAGCAGAATTAGCAGGTACCTTTTTTATCAGTGGTAGAAACAAGAACATTGGCTTGGCAGACTAGTTGAACAATTACGGCTGAGGTATCTAAACTGTTGTAAATAGCTGTTAGTTATCAAAACCGGTAACAACAATTACGGCTGTGATATCTAAACTATTATAAATAACTGTTAGTTTTTAAAACCGCTAACAGTTATGTCAATTTAGCAAAATTAACTACTATTAAATAATAACAATTTAGTAAAAAATAACTGCTATTAAATAACGCTTAAATTATTTTTGTCCATCTCTACAATGTAGAGCACAACACATCTGAGACATTTTCAAGAAATTTACGTTTGTCAGTTGTCTGCGACACAGCTCTCTTTTAGAACAGCGATAGCTATTTTGGAGGTTTTATCTAATGTAAGTACTTCTCATTAGTAAGGGCTAATTATCATACAAACCTGCGTTGTTTGGAGTTTCGGTGAGTAACCAATTGTAACACGTGTTGGGGCTGATTTACATGAAAGCTTACGTTGCTTGTTTTGCGTGCGATTTGAGTGAATAGTCAATTGAAACACGTGTGACACTTACCTTACAATAAAACACGTGTTTCAATTGGCTACTCACCCAAATCGCAAGCAACGCAATCTTTCACGAAAACCAGCCTTTTCACGTAGAACACGTAATAAAACACATTTCAATTGGCTATTCACTCTAATCACAAGCAACGCAAGCTTTTATGAAAATCAGCCTTTTACGTAGAATACGTAATAAAACGTTTCAATTGGCTACGCACTCTAATCGCAAGCAACACAAGTTTGTATGAACATCAACCCTAACTACCTCTTCGCATAAGAATGAGAAGGCAATACTCAGAAAATAGGATCTCTAAATATGGGGCCAGTTAATGTGGTGGATGGGCCTCGTCCCTTCCATCTCCTGGTTTCATTTCCCTCGCCAAAAAAAAAATAACAGTCTGATGCTCCCTCTATTTCCTAACTCTATGAACAAAGTCTTCCACATAGAGTTAGGAAGAAAATAGAGAACATACATGACGTCACTTAAAGCCAAATTGCGGTTCACCGGCAGTCCCTCTGTACCGAGTACTGTGAGGATTGCCTGTTTCGATAGGAGGATGAGTGCACATCAGAGAGGCAATACTCGGAAAAGAGGGTCTCTAAATATGGGCCAGTTAATATGGCCGAAATGCCTCGTCCCTTCTGTCTCTTGGCTTCATTCACCTCTCCAACAAAACAGCCTAAGGTTCCCTCTATTTATATTCGTAACTCTATGGGGATAAAGTACAAGAACTAGTAATAAAGTCGTATTCGTATTCGTATTTTATATTCTAGCGCAGACTTGGCTAATTATGCCCATCTATTGCGCATTCGTTTTAAAAATTGTTGTTTTTTTAATAATATTTGTAATATAATACAGTTTTGCAGTCTATCTGTATTGATAATTGATGTTTTAAGGTAAATTATTTACACGTTACTATGGTTACAGTCCGCCATAGGCTTCAGTTCACTCTTAAACTCTAGTCACTTTTTGATGTATATCTCACTATCAATTTTGAATTTCACCTTGAAGCACTATTGTATGAAACTTTGAATCACTATAATACATATCTTGATAAATTTTCTAGGAGTGAAGTACGAAAACACTATGAAGTTATGCAAGTTAATCACTAAAATTAAGCCGCCATCTTGCTGAGTCAGTAACAAAGTCTTTCATCATTTTATTTTTTATTTCTCTAGCACAAAAAATAGGTTTATGGCCAGAACTATTTTATGGTCAAAACAACTTAAGAATGTTATTTTTTTAATCGGTGTTAAAGAACAATACGAAAGATAAAATATCCGACAAAAGTAGTCACTTTTGATCTCAAATGAGCATTTTACATTACGATATACCCAAAGTAATCCCGAGAAAATATATCTGGTGTAGTAAAAAGTAATCCA
>JAGDQP010068615.1:0-10997 GCA_022664845.1 Lepisma saccharinum
CAATGCTAAGCCCCACGTGGCTAGGATGACCCGGGACACCATTCTACCCCTTGGATGGGAAACACTATTGCATCCGCCATACTCCCCGGGCATTGCACCGTCCGATTTTCACCTGTTCCATTCCTTGGACAATCACCTTAGAGGACGCCAGTTCAAATCCCTAGTAGAGGTGCAAAATGCACTTGATACCTTCTTCGCTTCAAGGCCCACCAAGTTCTACCGCGATGGAATCCATGGGCTTCCAGAACGTTGGCAGAAGGTCGTCGATGCTGATGGGGACTATTTTTGATCTTCCAAGTACGTCTTAGGTGACATATCGATGTTCGAAGGTGGTGGGTGAAAAAGCGACAGAACTTTCTTGCTTACCTTTATATATACTAGTACACAGTATAATAATTAACAACCTGATGTGACGGCTCACGTGTCACATCTAAACTCATGTCATTCTGCAAAATAATACAATGAAACTTTCCCCAAACAAGAATTTACTTCAGTTTCGGTTGGTTGATTTCCTAGATTTACTTCGTAAAAATGTTTAAAATGGAAGTTTCGAAGGCGAAAACGGTAGATAAAAACCCGGCAAGAGCGAAATTTCACTTTCCCAAAAATCGTAAGACTTAACAGTGACAAACTGATCTCTAGTTGCTCAGTAACTTGATTTTTCGTAAATAAAAGATCGATTCTAAGAAGCTGTAACGTAGATTCTAGGAAAGAGTGAAGATAGTAAATTAGTCGCCTTCGACACGTGGACATGAAAAAGAAACGAAAAAATCAATTGGACGCAAAATATAAGTAAGAAGTGTTATCAGAGTAGGTTAGAAACGAACAATATTGATGACCATCTACTACAGAAAAGAAACTGGTTAAGACATTTGTTAGACAAAGATTGTAAACTGAAAGACACAACAGAAAGTATAGTTCCAAAAAAGATGAGCAAAGAAGATACACAATTCTCCGATTTTATTTAGGAAGATATATCGTACGCAAAGATAAAAAAGGGAAATCTAAAATATGGGATGAACAGAGGGGACTAAACCTGCCTTCAAGGACCTGGCGCATTTGACATTTGAAGTTGTTGCAATACCATCGTGACCTTTTCTGCTAGAATTCCACTATGTTGGCAGCTTAAATTCCTCTTGTATTCCACTCTTTAAATTGACATTTCAGTAGAAGTTTAAAGTATATATACGCCTAACTACAATACTGCAACAAATTTCTTTATTGCTAAGAAATAACACTGATTCGTACATTTTCTAGATCTATATGGCCAGAATGAAATTTGGTGACGTTGGTAAGAAAAGCGTTGTCGCGTGCTTTGAAAATTTATAGTGAGAGAGACAAGGAATCATGATGTGCCTGTAGTAGGAGAAAGAAAGAATACGATGGTCTGACAGCAAGTGTATATCGCGCCCATAAACGACTATGGTCATTTAGCGCGGAGTTGTCCAAATGCTCATGGAGGACTACGGTTGTTTAATGATAAAAATAGAGACAAATGCTCCGTCTGCTTACTGAACATGGTATGACTATGTAAATTATACATTCACTCACTACGTGACCTTAGTCGGCCTGAGCCAAAGTTGCCTAAAAGTGATAAACAAATTCAATTCAATCGCATTCTTAGTACAGTCTCTGTCAATACTTATAGCGTACATATAACTGTACAGGAACTTCGGACAAAAACTGATAAGGGACGTTGATGAAAAAAAGAGTCAGAAAGTGAGTAAAATGGTGTATAGTTTTTCTTCGGAGCTATTTTTCTTAAAATTCCTGAACTAAAGGACAAACCTCTTCAGCCATAAATCATCTTTTCCGACCCAATGTTCAGCTGCTGGAGAGCGAAACGATGTTACCAAATCTTAAATGACAGGAATGGAAGTTAAGTTTCTCTATGACTATCTGGCTGCAAGACAGAGGACGGGAGGAAAGCTTGCAGTACGGCAATGTTGGGAATAAAGACAGCATAAGTTCTACTAACAGAGTTGCTTCAGTATATAGAGAAGGTTTTGCTTGGCGCCAGAGAATAAAAAATAATTATGATGTTCGCACGTTTTGTATTATTTCGTAAATCAAATCCCTTTCAATAAGGAACTACTTTTCCATTATTTGGAGACTGTTCCAACGTACAGCTATGAAAATAAATTCGTGTTGCACCTTTAAGCTAATGATCCTCATCAACAATGGGCTTTATGAAATCACAATTTGTCATCCTCCCTCTCCTCACACTAAAGCGAGCTCTAACTAATAACTTTCGAGTCATACTAGACGAAAGAAACTAAACAAAAGAATAGTATTTTATTCTTACTAAAATTGAGTACGCTCGAAAAAAAAAAAAAAAAATACAAAATAAAAATAATTTTAAAAACATGTAACCAGACCGTTCTGCTCGAAATATGGCGCCTATTACCTCCAGAAATGTGTAACACTCCATACCGCAAATATCAGGATATGGTATAACAGTCAGTGAAAATTTAATACATTTAGTTGCATTAGTTTCTATAAAATAAAATATTTAATAATCAGGCTGAAAAATAGATACTGTTAAAAACGTCTGGGCCAGATGTGTAGTACGGACGAAAACGGCTCAGTGAATGTGTTAATATCTTCAAATGGTAGAGAGACAATACTTTAATGGGATGAAATACATAAATACTAGCTGACCCTCCCGTTAGTGCGAGATCAAGAAACCATTTGACAACCTAGGTTTGCAGTGAGGTCACACGTGAGCCAATCCACAGTGTTACACAAAATAATGTAATTATTGTGCACGTATCACCCCTAAATTTCATTACAGTATTTTTATAAATTACCTACAACCATCTTTCAAAATACGTTGAACAGTATTTTCAAAGGCTCCAAAACCATCAGGTATCATCAAAACTTTTATGTATTATTCCAAGTTTTTAAACTTGTAGCGACAAAGGACATCTCAAATTAGTGCATGTACACTATCGCCATCTATTGTGCAATAAATCTTCTTAGTGAGTTATTCAACAGAAAATAATGCTATAATTATTCGCATTGGTTTTCAGTTCTTTGTCTTATAACGAACTTGAGTAGTCTCAAACAGTGAAATTAACATTGCAAGCGATTACGTTCAAAGAGATGATATGGTATCAATTGCAGAAGACACTTGATAAGAAGGAATTATAATAGAAGCATTATTACTTTTAACTGTTTTGACATTTTGTGTGTGTGTGTGTGTGTGTGTGTAGTTGTCTCACGAACATGGGATCAAGAAATCCCATTACTAATTAAATAAATGTTGCAATCTTTTTTGTCACAATTTTGTCCATCGTTTATATCATTACACATGTCGTTAATTAAGTGCTTTATTTGTTTACTCTAATTTATTAATATTAATTACGTGCAGAAAAGTACCAAAAGACCAGCTTCGCTACTCAAAATTCTTACATCGTGAAGAATTACCGGTGCACGTCGGAATAGCCTATTCGTTATAGAGAGTTAAGAGCTATTGCTATTACGCCACTGCAAACTTAGGTTGTCAAAAGAGTTTAGGTATCCATTAAAATATGGCCACTAAATTTAAATGCTGAGACCGTACAAAGTCTACGATCTTTGTATGGTCGAATGAAGGAAACGTGGAATCTTTGGTAAAAAATTGGTCACACGGTGCGGATTTGAGGATTCATAATTGATATGCTAGTTACCCCAAGAAATCTGTTATCTCACTGTTTATGTTTGAATCAGATCTCTACAATCTATCTATGATGAAATGAAGGACTCACTTAAAATTCTGATCATATTATCCTAAGGACGTGTAACTGAGAACCCATAATGTATTTGGTCCGTACTGTGATCTACAAGTGTATATATTGGAAAAAGACAGTCTATCCCTTGTGAAAGACCCATACCAAATTTGGTGCAGATTGATCGAGCGACCGATAACGTATTTGGTACTTCCTGCAAAAAAAAAAAATTAAAGGGTTTGGGCAAGCATCAACATCCTCTTTAGAGTGTATTCGCCCATCATAAACATAGCTTAAATAGGTCCACTGGGTACTACTACTATTGTGATTTGATACACTGTTTACGTCATTGTGTGTCGAGATATGACGTATTTTGTGACGATGCCGCCGTAGCTTTGAGCTCCGAAACTAAACATGCCTCGAAATTTCTTCAAAGGAACATTTTAATGTATATAATCAGCTCCCGAAATTTGCGCCATTAACTTTTCAGGGACATACTATATATTGGGAGGTAACACAATTTACGGTTTTCCTCACAAGTGAGCGTCCCAGGTTAAATTAATGCAGACCAATAAAACCATTCTGATTTGGGGACGCACAATGTATTTGGCACATAATGCAAGAATTCTTCACCATCAATGAATATATTAGAACGTAACAGCCTGCGGTCTATTCCTGGTCAAGTGAACACCCCATGCAAAATTTGGTATCCATTGGTACAATGTTGTGAATGTGTATTGCGGACAAACATACATGCAAGCATACACACACAATTGTATATAATAAATAAATAAATGAAAATATTTATACCTACCAGGTTGTGAAACATGAGTTGTGAGAATCGTAGGAACACTAGATACTACTGGCAACGCTACAGATGTAGCAACTAATCCAGGAATTCCCGAGGACTGCAGAACTTCTAATAAAATAAAATTAAAAAGAAACTTCTGTAAATATTATCTCCTTGGGGACGGTTGTGCCAGTGCACAAACATTCATCATTAATTTTAAAAATAAATTTAAAATAAGGTATTGCGGTATTACATTCCTGTAAAGAACCCGCATAAAATATCCCTCCCACTTTAACATATACTATATCGAGGGTTAACCAATGATATACCTCGTATCTACAATTTTTGTCACCTGAAGTTGTTATTGTCTTTCTTATTGGAAGGAGTAAAATAGGCGGTCTTTCCAGTTGAAACTTCGTGAAAAATAAACGTCCAATTTAACTCTAGGTTTATTTATTACCAAGTTTCAACTGGAAAGTCCGCCAATTTGTCTCTCAACGACGACTTTAGGTGACAAAAATGTAGATAAGAGATATTTAGCTCCTATATTAGTTTAAGTAAATGATTCATTACTTGCCTACCTTTTTACCAAGCAGCGTCCGGTGTTAGATGCATATACAAGATATACGATGCAATGAGCTTACAGTATACGAGTTTCGGAGACAGTACGAAATGAGTTGGACATGAGATGTGTTCATGACCAGAATGATTGAAAACTTCATAACAGATAGATATACGAGAGCACGTGACACTGGCGACAGTAGAACAGTATTGGGGCCTAATATTTGCCATTGCAAAAAATGTGTAAGTCAGAGAGTACGGTATGTTCTATACAGAGTGACTTCTGGCACTGTGCGCACATAACAGACGCAGGAAGTCCGCAAGCATCAAGCCAAAAATTAATGTCACGTGAAAGCTGAACAATATTGGTTATAAACGTGATCATGTTTTTGTACGTTCGAAAAACAACAACACATATTTGAATTTGTCTCGAATATTTTCCAGGTATAAGAACACTGTAAAAAGCAACGCCTTCAAGAGTAGAAGCGGAATCATCATTATTTGGGGTCCACTGAGTCTATTTTGCGTAGAATGTTCCCCTTTCCTTGGATCTTTGGCCAAACACTTCATGCAGAAACATGTCGAGGTATGTCTTATTCATGTTTCCTATACTGCCTGCACAGACTGATGTTCGGCACATTGACGTCCATTGTACTAGAAATTTGCCAATTGTTTCCGCAACCAAGAGGCGTCACGGTTCCATCCATCTTTAACACTGCCATTTGTGTATATGATAGGGCTGTGGCAGAGATAAAACCTACAACTCCCTGTACACGTTTAGATTCAGTGGATTCCAACATTCGCTCTGAATGGATTTCTTTATCAGAGCAACTTTGGTCAACATTAACGATCTGTGACTGTTATAATCACAGGCGCTAAATTAGCTAGGTTACATCTTACACGAAAGTGAATGCCACTTCGAACAGGTTACTTTCGCTGCCAACAACTTCCAATGAAGTATCGGAAGTTGGAATTTCCGGACCTATGACTATGACGCTTTAAACAAGTGCTTGATGTTAGGGTCAAGCCGTGGTTTTGTACGAATCCCCATAAACGAAGTGTTCTATCATGAACAATACCACCTAGAGCTTGAACTTCACGAAGCTGCCGCACGAGTTCCGTGTCAATTTCTCCTACATTGTTTAACTCATCTTCGTATCGTTGAAAGTTATCCCCTTCCCCCTCCCGTTTCGGTGTTTGAACATAGAAGCCTTTCCTCTTGGTAAGCTATCAACTGCCTGCCCTGCCGCACACAGCTCAGCTGCTTTAAAATGCCATCCTTCGTCCTTATTTTGTATGTATCTGCAAGATATGGCTTCAGGTAGTCTCGACACACTTTTCGCCGTAGGATGATACGACGACCTGCTACTCTCTTGGTTCTGCTTGTCTAGTTCGTCACTCGCACGAGGAGTGGCACCGTCGATACTCTCACTTTCCTAATCATCAATGTTGTCGAGACTTGTAATTTAATCAGGAATGTCTTCCCTCCTCTTCAAGGTCCTGTCTTCTTTGCTCAAACAACACAATTTCTGCTGCCGTTGGCCGATAGTCTGATACGCCAAAATGGGTTGTCAACAAATGAAGGTCTCCTACTTAGGTCACCTTTAACAATGATTACTGATTTGTGTGCACTTGCCGGTTCTGTCACATAAAAATATCGAAACGTTGTTCTGCAACAATGGTGCTACAATCGCTCTTTTGTGCGGTGAAAGCACAACAAACTGTCAGGTGTGTGTGTGCAGCTAACGGTCCGCTGTGTCCACGCTGACGGCGTCTGCGCACTGGGTCAGGCGTTCTTGGCGGAAATAAGGCGCGCCCAATGTGCATTCGCGTACGAATTGCTATTTAAGTTCAACCCTCGATCTCCGCTCCCGTTGCTCATTGCACGTAATATCTGCACAGTTCCCTACTGGTTTATGCTTTATCAAGTTCACCAATACCAGTTGCGCAGGACACTTTCCTGCGGGTTCCTTATTAGTTGTGTACGGTCTTCTTCCCTTTTCACTTCAGAAACAGTCGAAAATAAAAATAATAAATGCTCAGGTAAGCATTACAGAGGGGTCAGTGTTGCCATATATTACAATTTATTCTTGTGTAATATCATCTATTTTTCAAAAATTAAAAACAACGAATTACATTACCACATAAAGCTTTTGTTACTCGATAGACATAGAAATAAGAAAGAAAGAAAAAAGATACAATGCGCTCATGCCAGTAGGGTTGCGATACACTACAAATTTTGTTTCGTCTGACAGAATTTATTAAAAATACAACACTACATTCCGTAGTTCATGCAGAGGTGTCAGGGTTGCGATATGCTACAAATTTTGTTACATCTGATATAATCTAAGACCTCAGGGTGACTGTTTCCGTCGGGGTCTATTGAACGGAGTGGTTCGGAGCCCACTTAATAATAACTGTAGGTCACGTCCTCAGAAGCTCACCAGCTCGTTTAGGTCGTTAATAATTCAATCGTTCAATCTGACAAAATTTCAATTTCAATAGTATATTAAAAATAAGATATTAAATTCTGGAGTTCTGTGAGAGTTTATTTCTACTTGAGAAATGCGACAATAATATATATTCTGCTCCGCAAATATTACAAAGGTGGCAGGGTTGCCATCTATAACTTATTAAACAAAAGTATTGCATTCCATAGTTCCATGCGATTTTTTTGAAACTTAATAAACAAAGGAGAGAGAAAAAATTAATTACGCTCATGCCACAATTACAGAGGTCTCAGGTTTGTTAAAAATTCACAGAATTTTCCCCCATTAATGAACACACAGCAAATTAAGTTGTATTTTAGAAATGATGAAAAGAACGAAGTACAGATCAATGGGTTCCTGCCACTTACTGGCGACTACTGGTGTTCTATAGTTAGCCTTACATTTGCCAATATTTCTATGAAATTTGGGAACATGTCAATAATGTTCTTATTTTCATTGCTCCCAATATATTCGACAGATGTCAATCAAACTTGTGTGCCAAAAAAAGCAGACATATCGCAGTACATTCGTGCAACACTTCAAGATACTACAATATATGGTAGGGGCGATAGCGTGGGGTGAAATTAACAATAAATAAATCATCCTTTTCAAGAATTTTTTCCCCCTAATAAAAATGGACAAAGGAGTAAATTATATATATTTTAGAAGTTTATGGTGTCTGACGAAAGAAACGAGGCACAGATAGACAAGTATATGTCATTAAGGAGAGTGGTTTGCTAAAAGAAGCTATTCATTACAAAAATTTCCGAAGTAAAAAAGCTTCCATTCCAAAACTGTTAAAATTTTCATTCTTATAATAATGATTATACATCACCTAAAATGTATTTTTTTCATTAATTGAATACCTGCGGCGAAAAACAGACACAAAATCAGGTTTTCAACAAAAATAAGAAATAAATACGAAAATCAGGACACTGAATGAACATGAAAAATATTTTTGTTGTGTTTTGAAAACTACAGTTTTGTGTGTTTATCCTTATTTTTCTCAAAAACTTTATTTTATGGCTAAGAGTGATGTTCGCTCTAGGTATTCAATTCGAAGAAGCTTTGTTTATTAAAGATTTATTAAAAAATTGAATTGTATGCTAAAATAGCATATGGGAAACACTACTGCAGATCAGCATAATAAATAAAACATAGCTAGGTGTAAATGAAAGAATAATATTAAAAACGCAAATACAAGTCGATTAATAAGAACCTTTATTAATTTTCTTTTCTTCGTACTCTATTATCATTACTAGTAGTTAACTGTACACCTTAAATGAGCTTCTAAGGACGGAACCTACAGTTCTCGTTAAGTGGGCTCTGAAGCACTCCGTTCAACAGACCCCGTAACCACGTGCACAGGAAGCAAGCGCGCTTACCTCTCGGCCATCCCGAGGTCTACTAGTAGTTAATTAGCCTAATTATTATTAATAATAAGAGATAAAAATAATAGTAGTAATAATTTCCCACAACTCAATTCTTAAGCAACACTGAAATTGACTATTTTTTCCGTGATAACTGAGACCTAGAAGCGTATAAGTCCATTTTTTTGGCCAAAACGTGATAAATCCAGTTTAGTACAGCATTCGGAAGGTTGGTTCGACTCTTATTCTAAACATATTAATAATGCAAAGAAGTAGTTTGTCCACTTAGTTTCTGTATGAAGGAAAGTAGTGTTTCCACTTTTCTGGAAAACAAGGATTTTGTTACTTAACGCACCTCTAGCTCTCAGCTACAGATATTATGATTACCCTTTAATATAAATTGAAAAGACATATCAACTCAGTTGGCTTTAAGCTTGCCTCGAAAGTTATTCCTAAATACGAGTACATCCATTTTGTGTAACCGTTTAACTACATTTAATAGGCTGGACAGGTATCTACGGCCTAAGGTTGTCACAAATCTGAAGACTGACGTCCTCGGTGAGCACTTCTAGCGAAAAGATGGGGGGGAAGTAGCCGCTAGAGCTTTATTCGACTGATGAAACTGAAAATCCTGGAAACTCTAATCAGGATCCTCGGGCTTATAGATATACTGTTTGTCTCAAATTTGTTGCAATGTGTTAATTAAGGGTCTAAAGTCAATAACTGTCTCGACTGTAATATTTCGATAATTGATACTGAATGAACAATACCACGGTTAAACGCAAACGTATGCCCCATATCTTAAACACTTGCTTCGCTTCGCTATACTTTGGAAAAGACATAATCCAACTTTTTGGAATAGCCTCTGGATATACAAACAACTATAATTAACACAAAAGTGTAGGCGTATGTGGTGTGATATATGGGTGTTCCAAAATAACCTCCCTATTTTCATATGGTTATTATCAAGTTATGAGGTATACACGCAAGTCAAAACTACAATGCCACCAATCACAATATGACATGTCATCTAAAAGAGTAGCCGATTGATCCATGTCTTATTGTTCGACGTGACACAATATGTTATTAATAGTAGTTTACTGACTTCAATCTCTCAATGTGATATTGACGATTTCTTACACTGCAAATATTTTTCACGAACAAGTAACAAAAACCCAGATACATGGAAATTTAAGTTACTCAGCCAATGCAAAAACCATTGTTTCCAGAAATACTGGGAGTTTAAACAAAACAAGCTTCAAGTGTGTCTCATACACGGGCCTCTCGGTTTACAATCACAGAGTCGTATCTACTAGACAAGCTGCCAGTCATATGTAAAGACCGGAACCAAACAGCATAGAGAATCCAAAATGCATTTTTCGCACTCTGAAGATATACACAAAATTACTCTCAAACTTACTCGCTACCAGGAATTAGATCCCGTTTTAATAACGTTTTGATTTGGCCCATCGGGATCAGAATCCGTATTGATTTCCCATGTCTGCGTATAAATTGCTCGCCACATGTCCCTCCCCTCACCTTCAGGGTCAGTGTTATTCTGTTTCAGGGGCAGCAAGTCTCATGACCGTAATATTCTGTTACTCCGACTAATGAAGCTTTGGATACAAATTAATCTTTCAATATTTCAAATGGCATGCCACTGTGATTGTTAGACTGCAGTGTTGACTTGCTTCTGTATGTCAGATAATAACCGTACGAAAATAGGGATTTTTTTTTAACGGCTTGTATACATCATCAACTCTAGAGTACAGGGTATATCGCAATTATAACTGGCAATTCTGTTTTACGATGTTACTACATATCTTAGTTTAAACTAACCTTGTTGCTGAAGAGGTTGCTGGACTGTCATTAAACCATGCTGTGCAAGACCTCCTACACCAATTTGTTGAAGCTGATCTGAAAACACACACTTTAATCAATACATTAGATCAAAAGAAACTCTAAAAATATACCAAGCGTTGTTTAAAGTCTACAAAATAACACCCACAATTCACCTTATATCAGCTAAGCTGAAATTTCATTTCTTCAGTTTGTCAGGTGAACATTTTATCACACA
>JAGDQP010068616.1:0-10997 GCA_022664845.1 Lepisma saccharinum
CACGAGACTTGAGTGTAAAGATTACTGCAGTATTAGAAAGCGTATTTATGTGTTTCCGCCTTCCAAACAGTACTTGTTTTATCCACGTGTTAGTAACTCTGCTACGTTCTGAAGACTTCGTAAGAAATTTTGGCTCTGTCAAAGTCACACAAGGAAGAAATAATTTGTTCCCTTCCCTCTGGACTGGAATGTGAGCATTGCTTAGCTTGGGACGCTAAGTCTCGTCTCATAGTTGACAGAGGGTCCAGGGGTCGGAGTGAAACCAATGTGGCAGGAAGGCCGTATGTTTAATGGTCATATAATTCACGATTTCAAATACCAACATTCATCCCAAATAAGTATTATGTGCTTGTTACAAATTAATATTACACTAGATAACATAATCAGACATTAGAAGTTTGCAAGCGGTTTATTGTTACTTACGTTAGAGTCTGTTGAAGTAGAGAGGAGTATAAATATAAACCTGTGAGTGTTTGTTTTAGACTCTCATCATTCGTAGATTTTCATCACGTTCGACTACTTCATCGTGCGATTGGTTTCGTAATTTCAGTCGCGGTATTGGATGGAGGGCCTTGCAATCTTGATATCCAAGAGCAAGATATCGACCAACAGTAAAATCAGTTGTGCCTCACGATACCGTCAGATTTTCTTCGGTTTTCTTTATGATAATGACTTCGCATGTGGATAAATTGAGTCTTAGCTGCTGTTAACTTTTCTACATATAGTTGCTCATTTTTATATTTTAAATAAGTATTTGTGTCAGTTTTAGTCTCTCCTGACTAACTTGTTTCAAGCTCATAGTATCAGTGATAAAAGTTTTCTCTTTCTTAATTTTGTCAGCTCTGTATTTACAGGTTAGGGTGTTTGATGTGAATTGGCAGTCATCATGAGTTTCAACACAAACTGGGATGTGGAGAAATACAAAGGAGAGCATGAGAGCGATGAACATTGGGAGCTACGAAGGAATTTCATGCTAACTCATAAAGACAAGTATCCCGAAGATCAATTGATATGCTTAGCTCAAGTGTTTGCTAATATGGAATTTTTGGGCTGCAGGTGTGTATTCAAAAGTATTCATTATTCGGTATCATTTTTAAGTCTTTTCCTGTTTTTGTACTTTTTATTTTCTAGAAGTTGCAAGCACATTTTCAGATTCTAGTTGCTTTGGAAAGGAAATGTAAACTTTAATCTCAATTTTGTATTGTCGAAATCTGCACATTGAGTTTGAAATAATTAACATATACTAATTGACCGAGGATCGGTAAAACAGTTTCGCGGACCAGTGGTTGAAAACCTCTAATCTAGAACACCTCTTTGCAGATTAATGTTTCAAAGGTCCGCTTACATTAATTTACATTTTTATTACGTTTGCGGGGTTCCAAGGATTAATGACCATTATAAATAGTCCTTCTTCTTCTTAATAGAGTTATGTAATGTCGTCGATATTTAGCGAAGCGACGGTATTGCCACCTAGCGAGCCTTGATTTATAAAGAATCTCAGCACGTTTTTGTGGACACGCTCCATGTCTTCCTGAGTAAAACGAGAAATTTAGAAGAAAAACATCTATTTATTCAATATTGATTTTCTCATCTGTGATTGTTTTGATATTCATGCGGGCCAGATTTGGCTCGCGAGCCGCCTATTGAGAAGGCCTGATGTAGAATTTCAAATTATATGTATATAAAGGTCTATCTGGACACGTCACTAAAAACGTTTTCACAAAATTTCGTTTAATCCCATCAAGTTTCATTAGATGATTTAATTTCCTAGGTAAAACACATTTTGCTATTGATAAAACTATCGGAGATAGGAGTCCAAGTACATTTGAACAATCCCTTTTACTAGTCTTTGTGTTGATGCAGCTGTGCCTCCGATGGAGATTCGCCATATCTGACATGTGCTCAGATTGCTCATCATCGCTTGCGCAACCAACACATCATTTATTAAAGAAAAACAAAGCTTTCTTCCAAGGCTGCATTCTTTAATAATAAAAATAACTTCAAACGTAACGGTTTCGGAAGTATACCACTTCCTTCCTCAGACTACACTTTGTTTTTTCTTGTCAGAAAGCTTTGTTTTGCTTGATTCAAGATGGATATATTACATCTAGTCTGCAGACTCTCTACCCTGTGTGTTTTAATGTTCCTCCTCCGTGAACACTTGCTTCTTTACAGGATAATTTGTCGTTATCAACATTAAGGAATATGCAGACGTCTCTGGTTGAGTTCCAGCAAGAACTTTATAAGGTGCAATTTCAGTACCCGAATTTAATCTGTATTTTTACTGGTAGAACCGATTCTGGTGAATTTGTTGAATGCGCTTTTGTCATTTGCAGGGAAGCACAAACTTTGGATTTTGCTTAATGGTGGAAATGTCTTATTTTCCTGGATGCCGAGTCATTTTTTTAAAAAAGTCAACATCAATGAATTGGCAGACTGTCCTGCCAGAGAGGTAACATTGACATTCAGCATGTTCCATTCCAGGATATTCTACTGAATTATCGAAAGGTTATTGGAATGAATAGCAGCGACATGATGACGTTGCTTCAATAAATTGGATGAGATTAAGGTTACTGCTGCGCCATGGAACTCTTCTTGTCAAGCCAGTAGACGAAAAAAGTATTTTTACGCATAGGACACATTGGCTTAACAGTAAAAACATCTTTTGCGAACTTCAGATTCACCGAGTTGTAACTAGTGCAATACACTTTTCATTATTTGTCACATATTTTTAGACTGTCCTGGATATAATTATCTCAGATAATGGCATCACATCCCCATTGACATTTCATGACTCCTTGGGGATGCATCCAAATATGATAGAATGTTGTTTTGAATGCGAGAGATAAGTTCTAATGGATATGTTCAAGATGATGATATGCGTTTGGTAAGCTGTTATGTCTTATCTAATGACTGCTTTCTGAAGACTTACACAGCCTTTCTGTTTGTTTTTATTTTATTCTACCGCAGGCATCTTTCCACTACACCAGTAAGTTTTTTCTTTCTTTTTACACTGAAGGCCCTGTACATATTCACTTTTTATTTGTTTTAATATTAAAACAGTTTAAATGTGATGAAGATATGGGACTTCCCCGTATTGGGACGGGCGTAAACCACAGTGAGTGACTGAGTGACCGTTGTCAAGGGAAGTTCTTTTGCAGCTTTCGTGGACTTTTTTTTGGGTGACTTTTTCGAGATTTCTAGACGCCAGTGATCAGCAGTTGTTGCACATTGGTAGTGGTTGTGCTGACGACGGTTTAAACAAATTGTAAATAAGGTATGTACCGATATATCGGTATCGGTGATATCGGCCACTTTTTGGAGTATCGGTATCGGCAAATGGACACCGATACTTACCGATACATTTTCCGAATTATTTTTAATTTGTTTAGTATTAACAACAGTGGCACTCATCTTTCATGCGTCTCTTTAGACTTAAAATTCGTGTAAATGATTATCGATTTCTTTATGCATGTGTACGCCTTTGATTTGCACTACTCAAATGATATTTTTAGTCCGTCCATGCCAAAATAGTAGCTCATGTTAGAAAGAAGTAGTTGGAACTGAAGGAAAGCCAAAGGTAACTTCAGTCAGGAAGGCACACCCGGGATTCGGATTTCGGATATCAACCGAGTCAGAGGTTTCGATTAAGAACAAAATGCTTTGCAAGTGAACCACTCTACGCTCACTTTGTCAGTATTTTCCCTTTAGTCATTACTTACATATTAAAAGGTAACCGTGTTCCCTGTACAATGCGCATGCGCCGGGAACGGCGCGTGGGGGACTCCACGTATTCTCGACCTATGGTATAAGGTGAAGTGGGTGGTCACTGGCCAGTCCCACGCTCAGCTGCCTTTATCTCCCAAAGTGCCCAGGACTACAAAGGACAATTCGGTACTCAATTTGATAATATATATGTTCTGTGTCTAACGTAATATGAAATTCTGCTTTATACTTTTGTGTGTGAAATTTTGGCCTTATATCTAATATATATTATTACAATGTTGATAAATTAATTATTTTGAAAAAGTCTTATAATATATAGGAATTTTTTCAAAGAGTATCGGTATCGGCCTCTTCAGTATCGGTGGAAAAGTGGTATCGGTACATCTCTATTGTAAATGGCGATATGTTGTATGGTTTCTATGTAACGGACCTGCAATAAAAACACATCAGGTGGGAATAGCTGGACCAATTCCAAGTAGATTGGTATGGTGGACATCAACAACTCTTCATGTTTTCCTGACTACAATGTCCAGTTTATAACCGTTTCCATGGTAACAAGACTACTTAAACGTTCTATTCGCTCGCCATGTAAGATCGGTAGAATTATTTTGTTTCAAACTTGGTATGATTATAAATGCTGATTTTCCCGAGTGATGCCGTCAGAGATTTTAGGGATCCTCTACACTTTTGTTGCAACAGATCGTACCACTGACTCATGTGAAAAAAAAAAAAAAAGTCTAGAGTCTTCGTTTTTTTTGGGAGCAGTTGTCGATAGTTTCATGGCGGTATTTCCCGCCGGAGGAGGTATCCCAGGTAACAAGTTGTAGGCCCCCAGTTTTACTATTTTTGACTTTATACATATGTCACATGCTTAAGTCAGTCTCTGAATTTTTCAAATGGCATTTTGTACCCTCCTCCGGCGTGTTTCATCCTGGCACCGTCGCTCCTCACAACTCAAAGATTAATACATAAATTGAAAACGGGTCACAAAGTAATGAATAGCGTGAAAAACTAAAGACTGCAAAATTTGGTGCATATTGAATTAGACTGAAAGTGAACGATCTAGTTTAACTGTTTGATCTGGTGTTTGAACTTCCAGATTTTGTTCGCGCACTCCAGTATCGTGAAGTATAAACTCACTAGATAGTACTGATGCAGTCAAGTGACAGTAGAAATTCAGTAGTGCCTGGTCAATTTTGAATAGAGTTTCCGTAAAACAACTAGTCGAATATTGAGAGATGCAATATGCGCGTACAAAAGTATTGTTTTGTAAATAGTTTGTGTAATAGATTTTCCCACCCTACCAAAAAACAACAGGTAAGTGAGGTGCCAGGGAATTTTCCCCTTTTCCACCCTACAAATAACGCCTTAATTGTATACTGTACTTTATTATCTTCACTGTTTTTTGTTCTATACTTCGCTTCAATGTATGCTCACAATTTTGTTCATCTTTGAAAAGTGAAAATAGATGTATAAAAAAATGAAGAAAGGGGTGAAAGCAGGTGATAGTTCCCTTTTCTGGTTTTGTGAAGCTCATATTTTCTAACATAGTTGATCCATAATTCTTACCGGTAGCCCTCATAATGGGAACTATTATTTTTGTCCTACATGGTATTGATGTAATTTACTGAGAAACGGAGAGGAAGAAAAGTTCGTGTTTCGTTGCACTGGAACGTTTTACTGACAGAAACCAGAACGTAAGAAATTTCGCTATTACACTCGGGTATTTTTAAAACGCGAATAAAAACTATGTCCCAGCTGTGCAAATCCGAAGGTGTTTCAAGTATAGAAATGAAAGAGGATCGGTGGTTTCCGTTGGAATGCGTGGTAAATCGTTGTAGAGATTATTATGCAGGTATTCTTGATTCGTTTATTAGAATGACAGTATTATTTTTTTATTTTCTAAATGCATTTTCTAACTTTTGTAGGTATCCATCAGAAACAATGCAGTTGGTTGCTCATCTGTCCACAGGCATAGTTGAAGAGTACAGAGAGAGAAAGAAGGGCAAGCTTCAGCGTACTTTTATTCAAGGTTCAGATGCTGCAAGCGCGAAGATCAAAGGTAGAATCCATTGTGAGTCTTGGAACGTTTTTCAATTTTTACATTTTTTTCTAAATTTTCGTAAGGTAGTCTAAAATGATTCTACTTCAACTTGTTACGTTAACCAAGCGCATTTTACTCGTTTAAGTTGATTATTCTATTATGGTGATTGAATATGCACTGTGTAGTAATACTTCTTGCTATTCAACAGCAATGCTGTATGCTCAGTTATTATTGCATGAAGAACATTGTTTAGTACTAAGTAGGCTCTGTCTGATACGGAGCAGTCGTAACACAATTTGTAGGGCGTTGGCTTAGCAGTTAGTAGGTCTTGAGAACAGGTTTTTCCTGTCACACCAGACGAATACCGGGATAGTATTTTCAAACTAAGTCCTGGACGATTTTCTTCCTTTTACTTATCCTATCCCGTTCTGAGCCAAAGTTCCCTAAAGGCTATAAATAAGTCCAAATAGTCTGTCTCTCCCTGATGTACAAAGTCCCTAACGTTTGGATCTCTATCACATGTTTAAGGTCCTCCATAGATAGCTGCATGTAATTGTTTTGCAGGAAATCTACCAGTTTGTGGTGCACTTTTAATTGGATGGGCCAGTTAGAGGGAGGGGCAGACTAGCGTAACAAATTCAGTGTCTGGTATGATTACACATTAATGATAGCATGCCACATTGTCCTGCTGAAACTGGATTTTTATATGAGTTATCCTGGGTGAAAGGATGCAACTAGTTGGCTAATAGCTTCCGGTAGAAAAGCCCGTCAAGAGCATCTGGTGAGAACGGAATAAAGGTAGTATTACGAAAATGCTCCCCAGACCTTACACCACCGCCTACAACCTTTTCGAATATATAGGGCTTCTAGAACCCAACACAGGGTGGATAAAAACACACTTTTTTTTTTTCAGTCTTCATATCTTTAGTTAAATCTACCTGACTTTTTAAAATGAAATTTTCCTTTTTCCTGAAGAAAACTCAGAATTAAGTGATTAACAATGTTCGACTGTTTAAATAAATGGAATTAAAATGTTCATTTTAAATAACATCAAAGTCGTCACATTTCAGTTCCCCAAGTTAATTAAGCGTAATGGAAAGGTGAATCCATTGTTGTTAGTTATACTGCAAAGTGCGTTTGTAGTTCGATACTGGAATCACGAGAATCTTTGGGTAATTTCGACAGTTTTTCAATTCCTGACAGCTTCCGCTTCATCAGTAGGAGTGGGAAGAATGTTCTCATCTTTCAGTTGAATTCAGTTGGAAATCTGTCGTCTAGGCACAAAAATTGCTTCTAAATTGGTCTTCATATTCGAACAGTTGAACAAGACATAGAGTTAGGCTGTAAAAAACAAAATAAAATATATGTCTTTTCTTACGTATCAGTTAGTTAAGGGAACTCCATGTATTCACTTAGTTTGTGTTGTAGTGTAATGTTAATCATAGGAAAAAATCTGTTCTAATGGAAGACAGGAATGTTGTGATAAGTCATTTAAAAAATTAAGAAAAGAGCTTAATTTTTATCTTCGTAAATTAACCAATCACAGAGTTCAGTGGACGTGGAAAAGGATGGTTCGTGTTCTTACCTATATGGCAGCAATCCTCCCAATGGTCATGGCACTGAAAAGTACAACGCGTGGATTGCTGCCATAAAGGTAAGAACATATCCAATCAAAATTTCATTCTTGTTATTATTTTAGTTTCGTGGTACAATTGTTTTACGTTTCTGTAACTCGTTTCTATTGTATTTCAGCACAAAAGCGCATCAGTAGTAAAATTAACTCTGACTTAATAAAATGATTTCTTAAGGTTAATATAAAGCAAAGATCTTCAACGAAAGATGACGCCACTGACTCCGTATATGTCTAATATATTTTTCTTGTTGCACGAAATATCAATGCTGCTCCTACAAAGAGTTCAAACTTTCAGGGAAGAAAGTTCATAACCACTTCCAGAGTTCTGTCCGTACCGAATTTTTATTTTCATTCTTGTTCATTGTTGAATGAACTTCACTGTTATACGTATGGATATCCATAACAGAAATTAAGCTCTTGAATTGGTTATGAACTTTCTTTCCTAAAAGTTTGAACTCTCTAGGCTTGCATTTGTAGCAACAGCAATGAAATTTCGTGCAACGATAAAAATACATTAGACATATACGGAGATAGTGCTGTCATATTTTGTTGGAGATCTTTTCTTTACATTAACCTTAAACGCAGTTCTACTCACTGTTAAATGTATCCCAACGGAGTTTTTTTTTTTTTAAAAAAAAAAAATAAATAAATAAATATTATTGTGTAGTACGAAGTATGAAAGTAGGTCTCAGTCTGTACTAGTGAGGTAGCAAAAGTGAGACAGTAAATGTGAATCATGATGTTGCATGAGTAATTTTTCCTAATTGGTTTGCCTATTTTATTGTTACATAAGAATATAGGAAATGACTTTTATTGAAGAAACCGAATGGCAGATTGCTCTCTTTCGTTGTAAAGTACTTCACTTTAAAAATTGATTAAATGGTTTTTATGAAAAAAAGAAAGAAAAAAAACTTGATTTAAATCTTGATGAATCAGAGCGCAGGGACTCTTAACCGCAGCTCCCATAACCTGTGACTGTAAGTGTGACTTGTTGATCCGCGTTGATGTTTCTCCTTGCCTGCCTGTGTTGTAGTGGACACTTATTTCTGCAACTGTTGTCCGCTCTCCACGATTATTCATTACCCGTGGCTGGCCAGTTTTTGTTGCCTACACTGTTGGTAGGCTCGTGACACATTTGTACGTGAGTATTGGAGGAGGGCAGCCATTGCAGACACTAGGTCCAATTCGATGTGCTCTCTCCCTAGTCCCCGTCAAAGTCTGATCTATAAACTTTGCACGTTATCTGGCCTGTATCAAACTGCCGACACACAATGTTGATCTACATTTACCATGAGCCAGGGCTGTGAAGAGTGTGGTAGAGGGTAGTACAAAATACCCTCTATATTTCTAATGTAATTGTGTTTATATGAAGTTGTGTTCAGTCATTATGAGTACGTTAGCTAAGTGGTTTGCTTGCCAACTGGCTCTACACACACAAGTAACACTCTCACATGCTACTGTTTTTATGAATCCGATTGATGTACTCACATTCGTATTGTTAGGGTATGGAATTAACGGCAGTTGCGTACCTAAAGAGCATCTCGTCAGTGCTTACTGATGTTTTCCAAAATGACGTGTTGTTGTGCCGAAAAGTGTCTGACAAATTCTAGTGGAGAAAGCCCTTTGCTTTATCTGGTGTATTTTATTTAAAAAAAGCTCGATCTTATCACTGCAAAAACTAAGTAAAATTATGTTTCTTAATGTACAATCTTTAGTCGTATTTGAGAGTCACCTCTGGCAGTTTTTTATACGCTTCTGTTAAACGTCTTAAGTTCTGGAGCTAATTACTTATTCGTTCACTTTTCCTTTTCTAGAAAAGAAGTGTGTACCGTTCCTCGCTCTTTAAAAAAAAATGTTATAAACCTTGCAGGATAAGTTCCAAAATAATTATGTACCTGTAACCCTGTACATGAAGCAGAGTAACATGTACGATTCTTAGGAGTACGAAGTGTTTTATGTTGTAGGGCGGGCTATTCACTCATTCTGCCCAAATAAATGGAATCGTTTTAGATGTAAATGCGTACCAAATAGACAGTTTGTACATGAGAGGAATAGTGAAAATAATGGCATTTATTGCAGTTCAAAAGATTCACCTTGACCACCGCCAATGCAAAGTGATTATGTATTTGATAACTATGAAGAAACGCGCAAACATAGCACATTTGTAGAGTAATATGAAACTTGGATGCTTAATATTAACATACTAGACTGTCTTCCTTTTTCACGACATTTGCAATAACAAACACAGATTTGTATTCAATTGTTAGAGTACCAAAGGAACGATCAAGACACGGAAGTTGTCGTTCATTTCCCGTTATGAATGAAACGAAGTTCCTGATTCGTTCCATTAATAAGTGGAAGAACGCGTTTCACGCTTCTGTTTTCTTAACATGAACGAATTCGAACCAGCGCGTTACTTCCTTATCACTCATCTTTCCAAGCTGGTTATTTTTTGGCGATACATTCCTTCAACCACACTAAAGCATCTTTTTCTAGCAAACTCACCGTTACGAAGGCGTTGAGGAGCCCGAATTTTCGAAATGCCAGTTTCCAAATTGAAATTCCAAAAAAAACCTTCAGAGAACATTTATTAGGTGTCTTCCATTTTTGAGTCAGTGAAACCTGTAGATTTTTGCGGATAATAGGTGAAAATTTGAAGAGAGCGGAGAGGAATTGGTGAAATTTTAATACAAAGGGAAGGAATTGTACTTACGTAATATCTTGGTGGTGCATATATCTCTATCAACACAGCCAATGGCAACTTCACTCTACATCCCAAAGGAACCTGTCAAACCTCAAACGTCATATATATATAGGTAAATTTTAGACAAATGAAGGAGAGAAGAAAAGGATTACTTACAGCTTACTAACGCACTAGATCACACATTTTGTTTATAATGGGTCATATAAAAAGTCTCCGCGGTTTTTTGGTACATTTTTGAACAAAAAATTTCTTTATTGAAAATCAATTTTAATAAAGTACATATTGACCATTATTATCTATGACCTTTTGCCATTTTTCGGGTAGCATCATAATTCCATCGATGTAGAACTTCTTTGGTTTTTCGTCGAAAAACTTGACCAAGTGATTTTCAGCGGCGCTTCGGTCGGCCAATTTTTTACCATGAAGAGAGTTTTGCAGAGACCGAAACAAATGGTAGTCAGACGGTGCAAGGTCCGGGCTATACGGTGGATCCATTATGAGCTGCTGCAACCTGACGAAATCATCAATTCGTTCCTGTACTGTGCACAACTCGACCGTTTAAACGAAGCAATCCAGAAAAAGCGACCAGAATTGGCCAACAGAAAGGGAGTTGTGTTCCATCATGACAATGCGCGGCCACACACATCTTTGATGACTCGGAACAAATTGACGGAACTTGGTTGAGAAGTTTTGATGCATCCACCGTATAGCCCGGACCTTGCACCGTCTGACTACCATTTGTTTCGGTCTCTGCAAAACTCTTCATGGTAAAAAAATTGGCCGACCGAAGCGCCGCTGAAAATCACTTGGTCAAGTTTTTCGACGAAAAACCAAAGAAGTTCTACATCGATGGAATTATGAAGCTACCCGAAAAATGGCAAAAGGTCATA
>JAGDQP010068617.1:0-10997 GCA_022664845.1 Lepisma saccharinum
ATATCAAAATCAATATCGAATCAAAATATCGATACATCGAATATCAAGAAGTGTTAATATCGAAGCTTCTATATATTTTAATATCGATGTCGGTTTGATATATCGAAAAATAGAACATCTCTACTTGAAGGAAGTCCTCCCCACTAGTGTTGCCATGAGACGTGATTTTGGCTGTCTCATCTCGGAAATGTCTTGTCCAAAGAGTGTCTCGTTTCGAAAAACGTATACTTTACATTACGACAGATCTGTCTCTTCTCCTTTCCTGTAGCCATTTCTCTGTCTCGTCTCGTCTCGTGGTGGCAACACTACTCACCACGATTAAAATTAACCTTTTTGTTGAAGTGACGCCATTTTAATTGAAGGGCAGTGAAGAGTGACAGTTGTTCTAGGACATAAACTTTTGAGTATTAACTGCTGCGAGAAATGGAATAAAGTTAAAATATACAGAATGAGGTAGTCAAGATATTCATTTATCAACTTTGTTTTTCCTTATAATAACAAAATGTTTATCTTGTGGCGTGGCTTCCGTTGTTAGTTTTAAGCAAGAAAACTAAATGACTGCCGGGAAGAAAATCTTCACTAGATTGTTTAGCTTTAAAACTGTAATTTTAACGCGTGCGCTCTACACGCGCATTAACAAAATATCATCAACAAACCACATGCGTGCGAAACAGCGTCATGTGGATATGAGACGATGAAGCATCCTATGTTCCTAAAATTTTTCTTCTTCTGTCTCTTACCCAGGGCATTCCAAGTAATGGCGCCAACATTTCCCAGCACGACATTAGATGTGATACCTTCTAACAGGGAGAGACACGCGCGCTCTCAGAGGAGAGAAAAGCTGAGTCTATATTGACTCTGTTGGTCCAACAATTTCTCCAGCGATTATTAGCATCTCAGGTAACGAGCTCGTTGGTAAGGCTGAGCATGGGGAGGGGGCGGTAAGACTCCTATGGTTCCCCCCACCCATCCCATCGTTTCTCTCACAGACTTGCTTGATCTTCTATTGCCTGGAAACCTCCCACGCAGATTACAGGTTTTCGTCCTTCGCTTAATGAGACCAGACTTCCCACCTGAGAATCATTTCATTTGATGTACAATCCTCTCCCCCACCCCAACCCCTCTCTCTTTCTCTCTGTTTTTCTTTCTGGTTTCTCTTCCTGTTTCCTATTCAATACGAAACCACAAATAAACTTGGTACCATCGAAGTTAGCTTGAAATTTGACGTGTAGGCTGATTAGGTAACCGCTGTTTAAATACAGAGCATAGAAGACTTGCAATTTTACTAATGACTTGCGTGATCATTTTCATTATGTTTTCTGTAAGATGATATGATGTCCTCTTTTTATCTAAAAGTAGGATATATAGATATTATAGCATGTTTATACACTGCTTTATACTGCGAAATATTTAAGATCTTTATCACCATCATCATTATCATTAAATTTCTTTCCTTACCTTTTTTAAGTTGCTATATCTGATAATCTAAGTCTATGGCATATTCAAAATGCAACTATGTCCTCTATACAAATATGAAAAATCTGTTTAAATAGGCTTATTATCTAGTCACTACTCAGTTACTGTTCCGTTAAAAAGTTTCCGAAACATTCCTGGAAGAAGCTATGCACGTATCCACAACTTGATCGGGGAGGGGTCCAAGGGCTTCCGGGGGGGGGGGGAACAACGTGTGTCTCGGCATGAAATGTATATTAAGTATGTATAATTACGCTTTAAGTTATACTTTTTCCCATAAAACTCTGAGTTTTGGGAGGGGGTCCGAACCCCCCCCCCCTCTAAATACGTGCCTGAGCTATAGGCAACCTTAGCTGCCTACACATTTCCAGATACAGGAATACTGGAAGAAAAAGAAAAAAATGGAAACCTTAAGTGAGATTCGAACACGTCTTACCAAGGACTAGTAAATTATAGGACAGCCAGCTGAAGGAAGTTGAACGTATTGACTATAGATGGGAGTACTATCGAAGTATAGTCGTGTCATCTTCAGGTAGGCAAGTGAACTACAACCAAGGACTAGGATACTCCCTAATCCTTGGTCTTACCCCGTTTTACAATCGACCGCAAAATGAAACTTCACCTCAACTTAGCGCTGGTTCGAAGCTTAACGGTCGATTCTAAAACTGGAGGTTAGTGACTTTTATTTTACTTCTTTACAAAACTTCGCGCTTAATCACTTTTTGAAAATAAAATAGTTTAATTAACGGCTATTACGTTTATTTTAAGTTTGCCCTTCTTATACCCTCAGAAGTTCAAAGACACAAACACACACACAAACATCCATGTCCAGAGCGGGTTTCGAACCCGCAACGTTGGAGTCGCTGCCCGAATACCTCAGACCACATGACTCCCGTGGCCGGCGCTGACTGAACCAAGCTACCAGTGATAAAGAATTAGATGAAAGCAGAGAAATACGTTGCTGAAAGCTCGAAAACATAAACAACTCCCACGACTATGTTTTAATCACCTTTTTTCTATGCAAAACAAGTTATATCCCTCGAATGTATTTTTCAGAAATGAGCAAAATGTCTCACACATAAATATTTACAGTTAATTTCACAAGGATGCTTTTTAATTCGATTCCATATGCAATAACAAGATTGGAGTGTAACTAGTGCCTTTCAATATTCTTTCATCATGACTTTTAAAAATGGATATAACTTGATTGGCACTAAACGACTTGCTTTTCACATAACCGTGAAACTGATGAGATTATGTATTAAATTTTGAACTAGTTATGTGTTCCGGATCAACACAATTACCGTCCTAGTGAGGTACAACATGTTTTTTTTAGTAGTTTGTGATTATTGTAGTTCGTTGTAGAAGACAAGTGTTCGTTCTTCTCTGACATTCAGTTGTCTCATTTTAGGCCCCTCGCCCACTGGCGACACTTTTGTCGCTGGAACCGGACACAGGGTGTGTTCGTCGAGTCGCTGAAAATCGACACAGACCCGCGACGCGACAGTCGCTGGAACGGGACACAGGGTGTGTTCGTCGCGTCGCTGAAAATCGACACAGACCCGCGACGCGACAGTCGCTGGATTTAACTTCACATGTCGCGGAAATTGGACATTTTCGTAGAAACACTACCAGTACATGTGTACAAGTAAAATAAGTTGGAAAAAAGTAAATTATGGTACATAGCAGCCCGCAGTGTACTTACCGATACAATTATTCTCTTTCGGTGTTATGTCCTTGAATTCACTGTGGAATGTACTACAAACTGTTTCCCACGCTTTTGTCTTTTCGATTCTGTTGCTCTAGGAACCACTGCTAAAGTTCCAAATAGCAGGTTGTGCCTGAATTTCTGCTATAAAAGCATCAGTGTCAAAAGCTTCCATTGAGCTCATCATTCTGCACTGCCTGGATGCTGGAAGAAAACTGAATTAAAGACCCTGTCGCTGTCGCGTCGTCGTCAAGTGACCTAGTGGGTGAGGGTTTAACGACGACAGTGTCTGAGGCCGGTGGCGGGAGCCCGCGACAGGTCGACGACAGTGTCTCGCTTGTCGCTAAATGGGCGAGGGTTCACGACGACATCCATTGCAACAAATGGGAATTGATTTCTCAGCGACATTCCGGACACAGGAATTTGTTTTGTCGCCGTGTCGGGACACACGAAGTCGCCAAGTGGGCGAGGGCCCTTAAAAAGCTTATGTAATAGGCCTAACTCTTACTTTGTTTGAACTCTGATATCGGCATACAAGACCAGGAGCAGAAATAAATGACCGTATCCTCTTTTAGGAAATGAAATCAAAGAACCAGTCTGACTAATGTGAAACGGTTCCACTCAAACTTCTATTAACATGTCGTTGCACAGTTTCTTTTTCAAAAAATTAATCCTTTTTTGTTGTTTCAAGTAGTTGACATTTGTGTAACAATCTACATTTCAGGTTATTAATTGGTCAGTCTGTAGAGCAGAACCGGATTAGGAAAGGGGGGTCTGAAAGGGCTACAGCCTAGGGGTAAGCAAACAAAAGCTTACATGTTCATTTTTTTTTCTTTATTAATATAAAAATATTGTGTTTGTTTTAAGACCTGAACGAAGAACTGCATCGAATAATACAAAGTGATTTTCTGGAAGAACTACTGAACACATCGTAATATGTACTTCCTTGATAAAATCATTTTGTGTGATTCACTACGGCGCTTCATTAAACTCTTAAAAAGAACAAAACTTTTTTAAAAAATGGAAAATGTCGGTCTTGCTTATTTTCTCTAAAAAATATCCTTCGTTTGGTGTGAAAATAATTTCATTGGGAGAAAGGAAGTGCTCTGCTTAAGTGTTTCCCCAATTACTTGAAGTAGGTTCTCCAATCTAACACAAACTAGAACGAAAATAAAGCAAGGGACAGAGAAAACGAAGCCATTTTCTTCCTTAGAAAAGAAGAAGAAAAAAAGGAAGGACTGTGAGCAAAGAGGGAGACATCCCGAAGCAATTTCATGACAAAATGAAGGACAAATTATTAAATGTCTGTCATCCAGCCTACAGCAGAAGAGTCCATTTATGTGTTCGTTGTCCGTGAAAAATTACTGGCATCACTTGAAGTACACCGGCCACGAAATTTAATGGAACACCATTTTCTTCATTTGTCTCTTAAAATGTTCTCATATCTAACTACATATTTTTCTGTCTTTTAAAAAGATAAAAAAGGCTATCCCCTGTGACATACACACGCGCAGTGAACGGCGCATGGGGGATGTTGAGGTAACGTTCCACATATTCTCGATCTACGGTACAAAGTGACGTGCAGTGGTCAGTCCCACGCTCTACCGCCTTTACCTCCCCAAGGTACCCAGGGGTAGCAAGGCCACTTTAGTACTCTATGTGATAGAGTGAGTGCACCTCAGAGCGACAGGCGTGGGTATACTGCGAGAAAAATTTACAGCGTTCTGTCCGAGATTTGATCCCGGGCCACCTGATTAGTAATCTGACGCGCTACCGCCTGAGCCACGGCGACTCACGATCTGTTTTTACATTTATTGTGATTATTATTTCTATTCTGGCAAAAGCAACAGGTCCATTAAAGACAAATTACGTCCCCTCCATTCAGCCCGACCCAGCAAGCCAGGCAACATTGGCCTGACGTCGGCATTTTGAAAAAGATGGGGCCGACATCGGGTTTTGAAAAACCGATAAGATGCCGACGTGTCGGCGGGCACTTGCTGCGCGTGGTTGGTCGGGTCATGGTGAGGGTCGGCACTTGGCTTGCTGGCGAACTTCTGCTTTCGTCTTGTCGTAGCGTGTGACTTATCTTTCTCAAGACTGTTCATGAGTTGAATTCGTGTTTTTCCTTTTTCCGTTACTTCATTCAACTATATATTGAATTGCATCCTTTAGGCTAGGTTTGCTCAATCTGCGGGTCGCAGGATGTATATGAGAGGGTCGCTAGAAGAGGTCAAAAAATTAATAAGGGCCTCGTATGCCTACTGCGGAAAAAGTTCTACGTCGCTATCCTAAATATCATGCATGCCCTTGTGAAATGTGTGTATATGTACTCTGTAGGAGGGCTTTTTGTGCAAAGTAACACGAAAAGGTTTATAATGAAAGCGCTTATTTAGTAGAGTAAAAAAACCCTGTAGGTGACTGAAAGACTAGTAATTGTAATATATGCAGGATACATCATCTGTTGTATCAGGTGAATGCCCTATTATCTTTGTCGTAATACCACGAAATGATTTTGCAAAAGATTCACTAATATTGTATATATGACCTAAATATTAAAAAATATGAAAGATGACAAAGAGGAAAAAAACAAAATCCTGCAAAGGATAACATTTCTGGAAATGGCTAAACATTAAACAAGCCAGAATTTGGTTAACATTGTACTTTTTATTCCAATTGTACCAATTTCAAAATCGTGTTTTATTGTTTACATATCACCAGACTGTTACGCGCTTTAGATTATTGAATTGATATAAGAATATGTTTCATTTTGCCCGCATAGTGTCGGGCAAACTGGAATTTCACATACTTCTAATAAATATTATCTATGGTCCACAAATTTCAATATTAGTCTTTTATTTTACGGTGGAACGTAGGAGCGATTCCAAGGTTTCCATCGGTTTATTAAAAATGTAGTTATCGCTTTCTGTTCGAAATTTACGGTGCGCTAAATAAAAAGTGTACCACTTTACCCGGCTTTAGTATACTTATGTGGGTCGCGGGCTGAAATTCACAGTCGAATGGAGCCTAGAACGTCTGTGTAACCAGAGGTTTATTTGTAGGGGAAATTCCTTATCACCTCGTTCGTTTTTACTGGTATCTCACTTTTCTATATTCCTGTAGGCTGGGAAAATCTTATTCGCTAATATATTTGCAAAACAACTCTTTTGCATACGTAATTGCATCTCAAAATGTTCGACTAGCAGGTTTCGTTTTATGGAAACTTTATTCAAGTTTCATCAGGTAGCGGTACCACTAAATTTCTCGTGTCACACGACTGCATCAGTGCTGTCCAGTGAGTTCTGTATTTAACGATGCTAGAGTGCTCAATTAAAATCTGGTTTTCGAGGACAGAGCAAACACTTGTCCGCCGCCATCGAGCAAGAGTTCCCCACCTCTTCCGGTGACAAACGTCCTAACCATTTTCTTTTCTTTATTGTCTCCACTTTGTTACACCCTTGCCAAGATATTTCAACACTTCTTCATTTCATCTGTTCTGGGTTCAACCGATTATTATTATTATTATTATTATTATTATTATTATTTTCCTCTGTATTCACATTCAACAAATCTATATATACCACGTCTCATAGACACTGAAACAAAGCTTCCTATTTTGTCCACGTTTTCTGGTGTTTCGGGGCGTGCATTGTTCGGATCTTCAAATGGTCGCCACGCCCCCTACAGGCCCCATTCAAGCGAGATATTTCACATGTAAAGTGTACTCGGTGTGACCTTTCCAACGATATATAAAAACATGCAGATCCCTGCGTACCACTTCCGTTGTGAGTCATTCGGATCAAGCTTTGGACCGGATTACCGAATTAACGCTTGGGATCGGGCCTGACCCGGTGGCCCGGAGAGGAGAACAGAATTTTTAATTCTTTCTTTATTATACAATGGTGCGTTTGAATAGTTTTTATTTTCGGAGTGGCTAGGAATGGAGCTTTTACTCCCTAGAGAACCAAGAATACGACTTCCGAAAGTTCCTAATAACAGTAATAATATAAGGAAATAGTCTCACATCCCCGGAAAGAACAGAAATAGCTTCCGGAGGTGTGCAAGTAACTCCCCCTCGACAAGGCTATTCTGAAAGGATTTGTGATTTTCACAAATGAAAATATTGATTGATTTAAGGCACTCAGGAACAAGGTTACGTCAAACTGAACCCGGACAAGGTCCCCTGGTGAATTACGTCAAGATTCGAGTCGCCGGGTCACACAGTCACTCTGGTCATTTGAGTGAAGACCAGATCTCCGGATTAACCGGGTCAAGTTTCAGACCGATTTAATACATAATAAGAGCATTATAGAATATCCTATGAATATTCCAGACAGGTATTTTTATTTAGCATATGTCTAGAATATACCTGTGCTCTATGGGTCTTGCTAAACTTTTTATTCTTTCTTAGGTTATGAGAACAGCTAAATAATAACACTTTCACTCATAATAAATTGTTTATTCACTTCTTTACGCATTTAAATTGTACAGAATTGATTAAAAGTTAATTCATTTTAGGTGCTTGGTTAAAGCGATACCAACTTATCTCTGAGACGACATCCACCCTGTCACAAAGAACCATATAGACAAGCAACCTGCACTCATCAGTATCCTGTGCATTTCTTTCTGGCTTCGAAGAAGTTTATTACCTCACCGTTAGATGGCTATTTAACTCAATACCTTATTTTGTTAAACATACTGATAAATTAAAGCTTCTGATTGGTTAGTACTGATATATTAAACCAATCACAGAACTTAAATTAACCAGAATCTTTGAGATAAAAAAAAAACTATTGATGTCAGAGACATCTAGTAGTGAGGAAAGGAAATTTTTCAGATTCAGGAGCAAATGCGTACACATTTAAGAATTGAGGTTATATCTCTGAGTAGGAAGTGTTGCAATTATCGATATATCGAATTGATATTAAAAGAATATCAAAACTTCGACATTGAAACTTTGTTGATTTTCTGTATATCGAATCGATGTTGATATTAAAAGAATATTGAAGCTTGATGATTTTTTTTATATATCGATATTTTGATACGATATATGCTTTGATATTACGGTTTCGATAGTTTCGTTCGGTATTACGATATCATATTTACATTCGATATATCGAACATCGTAAAATATTAATATTGAAAATATATTCAACTTCGATATACCATTTCAAACATCCAACACCCGTACTTTGAGTATGGTTCTCTGTAGTTCTGGCAAACTTTTTATTTGTTTCTTAGACTATCAAAATAGTTTTTTGTAAAACTGTAAATTCTGTGTAAATGTGTACGTATCGTAAAAATTCTTTTTAAAAAATAATCGGAATCTAAATAGGTTGCAGAAAAGTTATCCTAAGCTGAGTTGTACAGAAGAGGCTTGAAAAACGTAACTGAAGTACTTACTTTAATAGTAATTACAAGTGTAATACTGAAACAGTGTATGTATAAGTCCGTATGGTAAAGAATTACACACACACACACACACGCACATACAAACGCATTAAAGGAGGAAGAAATGGGAGAATTTGTGGACGAAGACTTGCGCTGGAGAGGTCCTCGAGAATCGATAACTGAACCACAGAAATAGGCTAACGCGTAACTATTGTAGCGCGACAATGAACCGAACAGGTTCGTTGGTTGTAGAGTGGAGCTCCCCCCCCCTCCCCATGGACAATATTATTGCTACTGCTTTTGTCTTGTAAAGAAAATTTGTGGCACTATACTGGTTTCGCACCCAAAACCCCGTAAAATGTTTAACGGAGGCAATAATCCATGTACAAGTAGCCATATCTCTTCTCCCTGAGCATCGTTGCAGCAGCCATATCAAAGGACCTAAAACGACTCCCACTGGGATTGCGTTTACTGAATTCTATTACCCCATTCCCCATCCTAACTCTAAAGTCAATTTCTATTATACACCGTCGTATATCCTTTTAGCAGCATAAACTGCATTGATCTATCATAGCTTTTTACCCAGAATTCAAAGCGAACTATAACCTAACTATTTGTCATTACAAACTACATTAGGAAAGTTATTTGCAGCTCTCGTTGTGTGAACAAGACAATAAATTCGCCCTTTTGATGTCTTTCGTAAACTTGTGTGTCTGTTTTTGTTAACGATGCAACTTTGTTATATTTAAGTGGGAAAATTGTCATTTTGAAGTTTATTGACTGTAGAGTCCTTTGAGGTGGTTTGTGTGTTGTGTTTGGAAATAACTATTGCTGGCGCAAAACAGTGTGGGAAATGACGGAGAGACGCGAAAACATCAACATCTGCTTTCGACACGAATGTGAGCATTAGGAACAAAATCCAACGACGAGCAAGGAAGACGTAATGTTTATGAACGGCCTAATTTCCAGTAATTATCATTATTCATGTTTTGTTCAAAAGCGGCATGTCCTTCAAGGACAGCTAAGTCCTCTCCATTCATCCCGATCTTGCGCTTTCTTTTTCATCTCAACATAAGATTTTTATTCCTTAATATTATCAAGGAGTTAGATTTGTCTTCTTCTTCTTCTTCTTCTCATTCCCTCAACTATATTTTCAACTGCATCCCTCAGTATCCAATCGTTACGCAATCAATGTCCTAACCATTTTATTTTTCTCTTGTTTATTGTCTCTAGGATTGTTCGTCTCTCGCTTACTCTCTTCAGCTCTTCTTCATTATTTCTGTATTCAGATGATTGTTTCAATTCTTCTCCATATCCACATTTCAAAAGCTTCCAATTTTCTTCCTTCACTGTTTCGTAGAATCCATGTTTCAGCTCGATACAATACAATACTCCATATCAAAACAGTGGCGGATCGTGACACAAATCATAGGTGAAGTACTACCAAAATCCTATTATCTTTGTTCGTTAACATTTATAATGGAATTTCTGGGCTTAAACAGGATACTGATAATGATTATGGTGGAACCAGACTTTCTGATCCAATTAATACTTATTAATGCCTATTTAGTTAATGCATATCAAAAAGATATAAGTGAAGTTGAACTTTACGGACTTCATCTGATGAGCCGCCACTGGTACAAATCATTTAATAATGTCTTCCTCAACCCTTTATTCATCGATCCGTAGAACAGATTCTTTTTTAGTTCATCATCGCTATTCTCACCTTTCAATATTTTTCATATTTCATATATTCATTTATAAAGCCTGGAAGTTCAGGCATTTATTTTACTTGAAATAGGCAGGCAAAAAGGCACTTATAAAAGGCATTATAAAAAATTTTAAAATATGGCTGATTCTCTTTTTTTATATCCTTCATTATCATATCATACTACATTACATCATGGTATTCTATATTGGTCGCACATCACCAGAAATTGTTTCAAGTTTTAACACATTCTGTCACAGAGAACTGTTCTATTTATAGCCTTTAGGCATCTGAGACTCAGGCCAAGATAGGGGAAGGGATTCGGGAACGTTTCGCCCAGGGCCTTTATTAAATTTGCCATCCTGGCAGTGACTGAGGAAAAACCATTGGAAAACCGGTCACGAGGGTCGGTCGCTGGGATCGAACCCACGAGCCACGACCTCTCAACGCACTATCACTGACAGTGAGCTACGGCGGCTCGGTATGATCTCCCAACGTCCACGGAAATGAGAGGGTGGTATACTTAAAAGAAAGCATTACTAACGGGTTCATATCAAAGACAGTTGAATTTCCAAACTTCAAGAACACTGCATATAGGCCTATTTTTAATTTTATCGAGGTCTTCTTTGCACACATTACGTTTTTACATTTCTCATTCACAGTTTTATCCTTTTTACTCGGTACTTCCAATAGTTTATTGTTTCTCCCACAATATCCACC
>JAGDQP010068618.1:0-10997 GCA_022664845.1 Lepisma saccharinum
GATAAGCTTTTTTTTTTGATAAAAAAAATGTAGGGCTGGATTCCAATTGCTTGGACAACTTCTATCACAAGTTCTTCTGTATTTTACTTTAGTTTCTGGAATTCCTATTATTTTGATGTTTTCCTGTAGCTGTTGTTGTTCCATCTCTCCTAATTTTCTTTCTAGTCGTTCCACAGATTGTCTTGGATTTTGATTTTTAGATTCAAGCGTTTCTAATTTTGACGTCAGTACCGTAACTTTTTTTTTTCAGTTCCTCTACATCTTTTTGAAAATCGCAACATTTTTATGACACGAAATTCACACTTTCTTCGGGTTCACGAATGGTCTCACTGTTTTTTTTATTGTTTTTTTTTTCAATAAATGGCAACTTAGAATGGATTTCACTTACTTGTTGCACTACTTTCTTCAACTCGATTTCTTGGCCATGCATCAATTCAAAGCTGCTGTTTTCCTTGCATTAACTACATTTCCACTGATCTTTACGAGCCCCCAATTTCCTAACGTTTTCCACAATCTTCAAATTTTGTACCTTTGGCTTGGAAATATTTTTCACACTCACCTGTACAAAAGACAACTTCTTCCATGTCCTGCGAATTTAATTTCTTTTTCACAAAGCCGCATACGTCAGGCATGTTGCTTAATGAAGCAATCAGAGCGGTTTACAACACACGTCTTACTCCTATGAATGCTGACTTGAGACTGCCAAAGGTTCCATGTTTGCGCTGAAACAGTCAAACTGCACCTGCATGGGATAGCGAAGTCATACAAAGTTAAGCAAAAGGGTACCCCACACATTGTCGGTAGTCAACAAGGAACAACGAGTGACAGCCTGTTTATCCTTGCTCCGACACCTGAACACACCCATACTTAATCGCTTTCTCACTGGTGACGAAATGTGGGTCCTCTATGACACCCCCAAGCGTAACAGACATTGTTTGTCGCCACGTGACCCTGCACCCACAAAAGGTTATGCTCTCTGTATGGTGGACTTGTCACCAAGTGGTGCATTACAAGCTCCTTCCACCTGTTCAGACCATCATTGCTGATTTCTACTCACAGCAGTTGCAAAGGGTGCAGTGCATTGCGCCAGAAGGAGCCGGCATTGGTGAATCGCAAGGGTCTGCTTTTCGCCCACGAAAATGCCAACGCACATGTGGCAAAGAGGACTCGGGAGACCCTTCAGCAACTTCGCTGGAAAACACTGTCATACACCATATTCACCGGACCTTGCGGCAACAGATTACAACATGTTTCATTCCCTCGACAACCACCTCCGTGGGAAATCCTTCGCCAATGAGGCAGACGTGTGTAACGCACTCACGAACTTCTTTTTCCTCGAAGACCGCTGACTTTTATCACCAGGATATTTTGAAGCTGCACGAAACGTTGGCTGAAGGTGTTGGATGCTGATGGAGCTTACTTCGAACCCTAAAGGTACGTACCGCCCACTGTATTGCTATTTGTTTATCACTGCTCTTGAACGGTAAAAACTTTTTGGGTTACCTTGTATTATTATTTTTGCTTCCTGTTATCAGTTTCATATGTTTAGACTTTGTTTATGAAATTAATTTTGCTTTCAACAATACAAAAACGACAGTCTTGAAGACATTATTAATACGTAAAATACATTCAGGTAACGGGAAGATTAATTGTTTAAAAAAAATACAAATATAACATTTCCGCCTTGCCGCTGTTAGCAACAACCGTCTGTTTCCCTTAATTTCAAGTTGATAATTGCCATTATAATTATTCTCTCTGTAAGTAATCTTTCATTTACGGTTATAATTGCCCAAACTGACTTAGGATCACCTAAGGGAAAATTACTTGATCCCTACGAAACGCGAAAAACAACCTTTCCTCTTTGTTTTGGTTCTTTCTTTCAGTTTCCAACTTCATTTATGAATTTAATTCTACTTTCCTAAGACTACAGGCCTTTGTCAGTCTTTCAGTCACATCCACCAGTTTGGGAACAACAATATAACTTCTTAAAATTTGATTTGAACACCACATGAGAAGAATATGTGTTATCTTCATGCATGATATAGCTTGTTGAAATGGTCCTTCAAATAACTAACTGATGGCTCTCTTATCTCAACTTGGTCCAGAAAGAAACAGGGTACGTTTGTTTGGAAAACCATTATGGTTTCGGACAGTCAGAAACAAATCTAAATAGCTGCTTTCATTGTTTTTAATTTATTTTTTAACTAAGAGAATAATGGACACTAATAATTCGCGACTAGCCTTACACAAAAGATACAAAACATACTCTTGCTCATCTCACACAACGTTACAAGAAATGTTCCTGTAGTCATAAATTTTGAATATTTTTGTAAAAGAAACTTTCATAGTCTAACGAAAATAATTATTAGAAACTAAGTTACTATAACACTCTTTTGTTCGTTATTTCCTGTTCTTACTTTCATTGTGTAATACAGACAAAAACAAGTCCAAATATTATCATCTCATACACCACTACGTTCTAACATTTTATTTTGTGAATTTCTGATACTACGATGTTGTTGCTTTAAATGCTTCTTATCTGTGTATTGAATTTTGTGTTAATGATACTGAAAATAAAACCAGGCAGTTTTAAATTAGAATTAGGGGCTTGTTTCCTAGGGACATTAAATCCACTGTAAGTAGGAACTTGGTAACGTTACAACATTAGGAACGCTTCAAATAAAACTTATATTTCGAAAATTTAATCAATTATTTCACTATTTACAGTATACAGTAGAGCTTACCTAATATTACTTATAAAGAAATAAAAAAAAATATTCGCATATTAACTTCAAAGTCCTTACTTGGTTTGAAATCTTCTGGAGATCCTATTAAGCATTCAATAAAACTCCCATACAAAATTGCAATCAATGCAAATTTTCTGTAGAACTCAACTGCCATGATTTCAACCTGAAAAATAAGATCGTTATTACTTTACCTCTAACTCTAAACAATGTTCTTTTTTTATATAAATGTATGAAGTAACATTACCGAGACGCTGTAGTCTGAGGGCTACCACCAAGACTTGGGACGGGGTAGATAAATCTTGTAAATATGATATGCACCGAGTGCGTGAACTTTACTTCTGAATACGTTCTCAGTATCGCTTGGGTAATTCAGGTTTGGTAGAATAAAATAGAAATTTATTCGTCTGTGTAGTGCATACAGGTCCTGACCTGTATTACATAAGACCCATCAGCGTCTCTATACATAAGACAGAATTATATCTATTTCATTTGGATTACATTATGATTAACATTACCATAAATTATTATATAATAAGTCATCACTCAAATAATCGTTGACAGCATAGTAACCCTTATTTAGCAACAAACTGAGTACCTCAAGTTTTAATTTTCATATATTGTTGATACTCTTCATGCGATTAGGTAGCTTATACAATCTAGTACACAAAGAGTAAACACTAGACTGAGTAGTTGCGAAATTTTGTCCTTCTGGAAATATGTTTCTATTTTACTCACTTTCTATTATAAGTGCGTATATCTTTTATATCATGTTGTGCTGGTGTGTAGATAAGTAGATAGATAGATAGATACGCATGGACTGTCTTTATTTTATAATTTAAACGCATCTTTATGACCAAACAACTATATTTTGTAAACGAAAAATATTTACACTTACATGTGATGTACTCCAAAATAGAATCGGGACGGGCGTAAGCCTAGTGCTGTTACCGTCCTTACAATTCATTTTATCTTATCCAAAATAGAATTCAAATATATATATATATATATATTTAATGATAGCAGAGTCTGTTGACAATTGTACCTTCTAATCTATACATGATGAGGCAGACACCATTCAGTTCTTTTATTTACTTCAAGAATGTGATCATCCCATTCTAGTTTTGCATTCATAATTACACCTAACTATTTGTTTTTAGGAGTGTATTAAAACAATACTTTTATGTGTGGAAACGGAAATACTCGGTGTGAAAGATGAAAATAAAGTATTTTGATTTATTTTCATTTATGTTCAAATTGTTTATTGAAACCCACATTATTAATCTCGCAATCATTGTTTCTAAGTCACGTTCCGCTTCCTGATGAGCATTTTCAGTTACTAAAACACGTAAATCATCAGCGCACAAAACTACATGTTCTGAATTTATGAACTGACAAATCTTTGAAGTACAGAATAAAAAATATATAGCTCCTAAAATAGAGCCCTGCGGAACACCCTTGTTAATTTAAGCCACTGAGAATCGAATGTCATGCTTCGCTCATTGAAAGACGGATAGGTATTTCTAGTGTCTGCTTTCTATTAGGTACTGTAGCTTATATTTTTTAATGTACATTTTTAATTTTATTCTATAACCTGAGCATTTTTACTTCCTTTCTTTACTGCCAGCTAGCTGTATTTCCTGTAATTTTCATTACGATATAATCATAAAAGCGGAAAATAAAAAAAAATATTTTTAATTTGACTTACGGAAACTGGCATGCAGTGGCCATCAGACACTGTGTATGAAACCATGTAAGGAGCGGGAAGTGTGCTTCTCTTAGCGGCAGTTGATGGTTTATGTAAAGTCGTGGGAGAATAAATAATTCTGGATGGCAACGTAAGCACAAAAAGTGAGTCATCTTTCATGGCTAACAATGATAAAACGTTTAACATTAGAACTAACCCGCCTTCGCTTGCTTGTACTCGCCTCACAATGAATACCCATGAGGCATTCTACAGTATGATGAAAATGCAGAAACAAGCTAAAGGGTGCATTTATGCATAAGTACTAACAAGAAAAGTTAAGTGGTTGTGAAAGAAAGAGGCATCAAATTGACCTAGAGGGAATTGAACCCCAGTGCAGTAACCTAAAAAGTGCAGTAAAATCAAATACTAATCAGGTCACGATAATAAATCTTAAGTTCATCACAATGATGATTATAGTTATTACAATATTCAGAAATGCTGTGAGACACTGGTTATCCGGTTGCGTTACGAAACAAGCTTGCCTGGAGACACTGGTTAAAATGTCAACACTGCGTATTCAAATACATTTGTTTAAATATTAACAAAATACAAATCAGAACCGAGCCGCCGTAGCTCAATGGTAGAGCGTTGGCTAAGCATTCGGCAGGTCGTGGGTTCGATATCAGCGACTGGCGTTCCTTACTGAGGATTTCCAGGGTTTTTCCTCAGTCACACCAGACAAATTCTGTAATGGTACCTTCAACACAGGCCCTGACCTTTCTCAATCCTCTCCTAGATACTTAAAACTCATAAATATAACTGAATTAAATTCAATATACAAATCGGACAATAATTGTGCATATCTGTATCCTACTTCCCTTCTTCTGTAATAGAATAACCTTAGCAAGTTTAAATCTGCTTGGGAAAACACCGGACTCGAAAGCGCTATTTACAAAATAGAAAAGCTGCTTTCCAATTAAATGTGTACAGCATTTTATAACAATAGAATAGATGTCATCCAGACCTGCTGATTTTGTATGCTCCGATGAAGCTTGCTGGTGCCTTGTCAAACAATTCCGTCTTCTATTTTCATATCTCAGGGCAGAACAGAACTGTGTTTTCCTTCATGTATAGCATGGTCTCAGAACATAGCGTTCATTCATAATAATTTTCATTGAATCATAACTTTGTTCTTTATACTCAGTAGCTACAAGTTATAGGCGACCTTAAAGGCCATATTTTCAGGTACCAAATCCCGTTTTACAGACTTGGAACATTTTTGAAGTTACTGTTCTGAAAACTTGGACATTTCTATTCATGAGCAAATGAAGTGTAATTTAATAACATTATAACACTACAATTTAGGGAAAGGTGAACGGTGTGTAAAATGATATTACTGGTTAAAAAAAAAACATACGATGAATTGTGGTAGATGAGGAAAAGGACAAGTTCTTGCAGTACACTGTGAATATGACTGAAAAACCTTACTTATTGTTAGTAGTTATCTGAAACATATCAACCCTGCTATAATGTGTGCTGCTGCCATGACAAGTTTCCACTCCTTCATTTCGCATTCCTTTATTTGATGAATCCCTATGCGAAAAACTCTAAAGGTGTTAGCGTGTACATGCCATAGGCCCTAGTATATTGCAATAAACATATTTCAGTTAATTCAGTAACTCATGATTATAACTACAGAGTTACCGGCCAACGATAGTTCAGTTGGTAGAGCGTTGGATTCTTGTACTGGAGGCCCTACAGTCCCAGCTGCCGGTCATCTTGGCTACGATTTATCCAATATATTTTCCCCAAACACGAGAGGCTAATTTCGGGAAGATACCTTTGAAAATAGGCACTGCTCTACATCCTTACCACATCCTCTGCGAATTCCTATCACGCACGGTCTGAGCCATAGTAACCTAAAGGCCATATTGACATTAAAATTCCAAAGTTTAAACTTGCGTGCAGTTAAACAATAAATAATACTTTCCAATTACGGACTACCTTTCCTAGGTTAGATAATGACTTCTTGGTTGTGTTCCACCAAGAATATAAACCTGGTGCGCTACGTGAGGTTTGACGTGCTTAAATCGCTTATAACGTCTAATTTGTTACCTGCAAGTTATATAAGAATGTTATTTAGAAATGATGTAAAATCTTAATTCTTCGTAACAGTATTTCTGAATTTTCTAATTTTAAGTTTAGACGCTAAATGGCATTACTAACTCTGTATGTATCTAATTTTCTTTCACGGGAAATGCAATATTGCTCTTACGATTCAAGCCTAGAATTCAAACTTTCAAAGAAGAAAATTTATAACCATTTCAAGAGTTCTCTCCGTGCCTATTTTCATTTTTTGTTGTCGTTGTTGTTATTGTTGTTGTTTTGTTTATTGTTGAAGGTCCTTCGTTATTATAAGTTTGGATATTCAGTACAACTATCAAGAAAGTGCAACAATGAACAACAAGAAATTTTAAATAAATCGTCACTGAGAGAACTCTTTAAATCAGGGGTGAATCCAGGATTTTTGTGCGGGAGCGTACGTGTGAAGAATTGACCAGGTTTCCTTTTCGATATTTTGCTCATTATTAAATGAACTTATTTAGTGTAAATTTTATCGTTTCCCCCTGCTTTCCACTAAGTTGTATGATGGAAAGTGAATCTGGCATCACTCAAAGCTTGATATATTTTCTTGAAATATTATTTTTTTCGCCAAACAATTGTAGCTTTCTCTAAGGTAAAATTGTTGAAATAACGCTAAAAATATTTTAAAAATCCCTCAAAGGGTGTGAGACACGCAACCCTTCACTTGATCCACCACTGCCTGAAATGGTTATGAACTATTTTCTATGAAAATTTGTAATGTCGAGCAATGACAAAAATACATTTGGATCATAAAAATGCAGAGCTGCCATCTTGGTTTAGAAATCCTTGCCTTAAACTAACCTTAATGATTCTGACAAGGACATAAGATAATCATCTCATGTAGTTTTCTTTTCCTTTTAAAATTATATACTTACGTTAATATTTCGTTAGAAATGTACTACTTCTTATTCCTTTAAGTGTATTTCTTAGTAGTTTCTCTGGCCTAAACAAGATATTCGGAAGTAAGAAGCCAAAAAGTGATCTTTAAAACCGAGCAATTCCATCTTGACAAAGAGAAGTAGTTAAGATAAGAAAGTAAATTAAAGAAAGAACAACAACATCATTAACGTATTTGTAATTGAATTTTATCAGAGGCCTTAGGCAACTTTGGCTCAGGACAATGTAACTTAATTGGTTTCACTATTTGCTACATCACAAAAAGAAATAGATAAAATCAAGGTCACTGAAGAACAAGCCTAATTATGGCAAGCTTTTAGTAAGAGTTTAACTTCAAATAAAAGTACATTGATGGTTTAAAAACATATATACATTCTTCCTGTTTACTCCATACAGAGAGAGCCGGACTAAGGGGGTTAAATAGGCTGTAGCCCAGGGCCTCACTGCTTCAGGAACCCCGCACAAATAATTCAGCTTCTTACTTAACGGTAAGCACAGGGACACGGACCCTCCTAATGCATGGGTACATGCTAGTACCTTGGAGCCCGAAAACCCATATGGGTCTAGGGAATCCCATGCTAGTCTAAGTACTTCATACAAGCGTTATCTTTTCTAAATTCTTAATGAGATCAAATTTTATTCAATTTGGAAAAGTATTGTAAGTCAGTTCCTTATCGGCAATGGCAAATGTTAAGTAAGAAACTAGTAACTAGTAAAATATTATTAGAACTTCATAATCAACTTCCTACAAGTAGACCAGAAAAGATGGTGCAATAGCAGACTCTTTACTCTGTGTATTTTTAATGGAAGGGTTCTCAAACTTTTAAACCGAAATTCATACTATGACCGTTCTACCAATAAGTAATATTACTGAATTTTAAATGCAAATATTAAAATTTGAAGTATTATTGCCAGTAGCACACATGCGTTGAAAATACGTGAAATTAAACGTTATTTTAACGTTGTAAATGTTCCGCAATGTCCGCCTGTTTAACGGTTTATCGACGTTGAAAAATTGTTGAAAAGAAACATGTTGAAATCAAGGAGCGAACGATGAAGAAACGGTTCAGTTAGCCAAAACAGAGTATTTGCTGTCTATTGGTATACACATTTAGCTGCATTTTGTCCGTTGTTTTCATAAATAATTTTCCAACGGTAAATTATCTGTCTAGTGCATGGCTTGAACCTGTAACTTTCCGCACTCGTCATTGGTAGTTCGACATGTTACCTCTGATACACAAAGAGGTCTTGGGAGTCACTACTCTGGCAATTCCTTATATTTTACGAAGACATAAAAGGCAGGCTTGAATGCATTCGCCACAAATCCAGATCAGTGGTTTTACCATTATATAAGAATAAGAATAAAGAATGCTTTCCTTCTTTATTTTATGTGCACTGACAGAAATCGAGGGTCCAAAAATTACATTCCAGTCATTTTAAAGAAAAAAAAATCTGTTAAAACTGACAGTAATTTTGTTACTGTTACAGTAATTGTGTAAGAACTGCAGTAAGCATTTTGGTATTATTCCCTTCTAAATTTAGGTTTTAGGAAACGATAATTATAATGACAAAATGACAGGCACTACGGGAAATTTGTACATGTATCCTGCTGAAAATACATTCTCGGTAGAAGTCTAAACTGAGAAATGAAAGAAAGTCCATATTCTTTGGATTTTTCTTTTCAGGTGAAAACTCATGGATAAAATACATGAAAGACATAATGTACGAACACATGATGAGCAGTGTGAAAGAACAGTACGCGTAAGGACAATAGATATATCTGTTTTCATGGCTCTTCGGAGGGACAAAAGTAAGATATGGAATGTTTATTTTTTAATTGGATGAAACTTTAGCGCATTGTCTTTTATGAGAATAATTAAAATGAAGATTTAATCAATAAAAGAGAATCATGAGTGCATTTTGCATGTATGTTATTTTTTAGAAATTCAAAAGGTGGTCAACACATGGTTCTACTTTCGGTAGAAGGAAAGCGAAGTGAACATTTTTTTTATATATGTTACTAAATTGTCTTAGAAGTCCAATAGTCCAGGACCGACCTGGTGCCGGATTACCGAAAAGGATTACCGGGCGGTACCTCTTACTACTGCGAAAACAATGAACTATACCTGTGTGTGGTGACAGCCAAATAAAGTCTGAACGATTCTGAACAATGCTGATTGCATATAACAGTGACACTCCCGAGTGGTTCCGAACCGCAACAAGCGCTTTCAACTGTCGTTCACAAGCGTTTACAGGAAGAAAACAAAACCTGGGATGGTGCCGGACAATTTGGCGTTCCGGACTGTTGGATGCCGGTATATCGGACTTCTACTGTATTTAGTTATCGGCACAATATCTAATGTCGTTGAGCTTTGATTGGGAACTAAACTATAACATGTTGATGTATTACTAATTTAACATTGGAAAGTATTAAGTGCACCAAATAGATGTACAGTCTGTATGTCACTACATTGTGGAGTGACCTTCTGAAACTTTGTAATACTCCAAGAACTCTTGTCTAGTCTGGTCTTTTGATGAGAGGGAAAAATTATGTAGAATCCTCTGTTTAATAAATCTTGTAATAATACGTTTTGGAGCATTTGCTTGTGGTCGCCAAGGTTGTTCCTAAGCGCCGCAGTGATCATGGGCACATACGTATAATATTTTTTGCTCTGTATCTGATTGCTGATATTTAAAGTCCTGTTTGAATAGCTATACATGATAATGATCCTAGATCCTGTTACTATTACATTCCCAGCCGTAAAATTTTCCATTATTTGCATGTAAACTTTACATGCATCAGGATATCTTTACATGACTTCATTCGTTACTGATAAAATTACATGTCTAGCGTGTATAACATGTCATTCATTCTTCAATACGTGCCTGGAATATTTTCCAATACATTTTCATTGAAGTGTATAACACATGAATTCTTGTAGAAACAGCATTCGTTAGAATTCCTGTATAAATTACATTCCGGGGAATGTATTAGATCTTCTAACGAATCCTGTTTCTACAAGAATTCCTATATACAAGTTCGTAATTATGAATAAATTTTTTCTCCGTGTGCATTTTTCCTTCTTTAACACTTGGCTATCATTGCACTATTAAATTTGTATTTCTCAAGAAGTGTAAAATGTCGCCTTAGACAAACACATATGAAATGAAATCAATATCATAGTAGAAAAAGAAAGTTGAAAACACTTTTCATCAACACTAAATAAAATGTTCATTGAAATGTAGTTTAGAATTCAATGTTTTTCCAGCACACAGATGTTAACATAAACGTAATTAATTTTATTCTATTCGCTTTTAAGCACAATTTTTATGCAATTAACTTCGAAAGATAATCTAGCATACAGTTCAACATAAAAACACGCCACATTTCAACAAACTCAAATTTTCATTGGAGTTGATTGAAATTCAACATGTTTTCATTATGCAAAAGAGAACACAAAATAATTGTTAATGGCACTCAGTTGTTTTTAATTATACATTTTATTTCATTAAATTAGAATGAA
>JAGDQP010068620.1:465-10997 GCA_022664845.1 Lepisma saccharinum
ACCACTGCAGAGTACATTTCTCGTTCCAGACATTTTTCTCTCGACTCATTTCTGCATTCTCCACGTAGTGAGCGCTGTCGTTTCCCTTCACCAAGTACTCTGTTCCAGTGTAGCAAACCTGATACATATTATGGCAACAAAATTTTCCGGTTTTTGACAATTTTTTGGGCCCACTTGCACTTTGAATTGGCACCTCAAATTTTGTGTGGAGTGTTATTTTGGTATATTCGACACGTACGAAAAATTTGAGGGTAGGTTTCGGCATGACAATGTTGACGGTCTCCTTGTAAGTATATTTTTCTATTTTCAGATAATTATAATTGTTCGAGTCATTGGAGGTTGCCATCTAGAACGAACAACTGTGAAATTAGGTGAGTTTGTTAATTATATACCTTTGGATTTTAAAATTTACTTATATTTTACATTCACGGTGATCTTTATTATTTTCTTGACTAGGAATCAAATTTGACAGTTATGATAAGAACTGATTTTTTTTGTTTATTTCGTAAATAATATCCGCTTTATGAATATGGTGCTGGATCATTTTAGACTTCACTTAAAAATAGGACCAGTAAAATGTTGAATCACAATTTGCTAGCGAAATATTATTTATTTATGGCATTCTGGAATTTTAGACTTAGGTCGAGATCGGGGCAGGTCAATAAAAAAGTTGAATTATAACTTGGTACTGAAATTTTATTCATTTACGGCCTTTAGGCATCTTAGACTCAGGCCGAGATCGGGGTAGATAAATAAAAATTTATTTATGGTCTTCTGGCAACTTGGGCTCAGATCATAATGATTTTTTAAAATGTTCACCATTTTTATATTGTTTATTAGTGCTTAATGGAGAAACAGGAAGAATACATAATGTTTGTCTATAAAATGCTTACATGATACAACCTAAGATTGAACCAAAGCATGTGAGAACCCTATTTAACTGAGGAATATATTTTGTTTTAAATTTTTGCTGGAATATACAGTTTTAAATAGCATCGTATGCTTCTTGTACATTTGTTGTACTTTACTTACCAGGGTGAAATATTATGACTATAAATGATGCGACCCAGGTTGAAATCCCGGCCAGGACCCTGAAGATTTTATTGCAGTGTATTTATGCCTGGCGCTTTGAGGTACACGCAGCCTCCTATATCAAACTGTCTGATATTTTTGGGAAGGATACATAGGACTATCCACCCCACCTCAGTTTGTACCATAGGTCAAGAAAATGTGGAACGCTACCTCCACATTTCCCATGCGTCGTTTATGGCGTCTGCGTATCGCAAAGGGGATAGCTATATATTTTGATACTCTTTTGTGAAGCTAAGAACCTTAAAGAAACTGTGGGTGCTGTTCCCAGACCAATTTTTTTTACTGAAACACTTCATTTGATGTGTTTAATCAAGCTTAGCGTAAACAAGTATAGAAGATGTGTTCCTTACATATTTGAAAGTATTGTATTGGCTTCCATTATTTTATACCAGCCAACTTTGTGCGTGTGTGTATGTGTATATATTGAAATTTATTTATGGCTTTTAGGCAACTTCGACAGGCCGGAACAACGATATTCAAAATATCACTTACCATTTATTATAAACGTGCTAGACGTATTCTTTTTGTTGTATTCCCAGCTACGGTGGTCGGGGGAGGGGGGAGCATATTGTTTTCCGATAGACACATGAATTATTTTCTATTGAAATCGAAAAATAGAAATTTTCTTGTCAAGGGTGGGATTTGAACTCGGGACGGTGCCTTACCGGCTATGGGTCATAAGTCTAAGATAAAAATTTAGGTTTGGTTTAGATATTTTGCCTGTCCAATTCTAAATTATCTAAAATTAAAAATGTGTATGCCCCAGCCTGGATTAACCTTAGATTTCTGACGTAGTGCTTAATGATTAACATGGAATGAGAATAAAAAGAAGAAAAAGATACACGATTCAAGCTTATAATAATAATTTAATATAATCACACCTAAACATATAGAAATAATACAGTCGCTAACAATTTGCCGAGCGCTCAGATAATTGTTTAAGAAAGGCGAACCACTGGCAGTTTAATAAATGCTAACCGGCAACGCAAACATTTTTTTGTACCGTGCCAAACTTTGATGTTGGTTTAAACCAAGTTGACACAAGTACAACAGATGAACTAACACGACATTTAACTTAATATTTTATCGTAACAGTTTTCGTAAGAAACTCGAACATTATACCTATAGTACATGTGTGTAAGAGAGAGTTTCCATTTTTTTTAAAACTTTTTTGGGAAGCGACCCCCATATTTTTTATGCATGTGTATGTCTGAGAAACATTGAGAGAAGTTGCTAAACTATACTGTTGAAACGATCTTGTTACTATATTTAATCAATATGGTTTGAAACATATTTTGTAGAAAACTTGATTCTTTTTTCTAAGTTCCAGTTTTCCTGAAATTTTGACAAAGTCCAGAAGTTGTGAGGGACTAAAAATTTCAGTCCACCAAAATTTAATGTTATTGTACACCCTTTGAAACATATTTTAAACATATTTTGTAGGAACCTTTTTTCGAGAATTTAAGTTCAATTTTCCTGAAATTTTGACAGTCCAGAGGGTTGTGAGGGATTAAAAAAAATTTCCCACCAAAATTTAATATGTTATTGTACACACTCAGAAAGATATTTTAAACATATTTTGTAGAAAACTTTTTGACATAGTTACTTAGATTAACTTGTACATTTTCAAAATTGATGTTTTGCGCATGCGCAAAGATTGAACTAGGTTTTAGAAAAGCACTGACTGAACGCACAAACCCTCAGTTTACCTTTGTAAGCTGAAGCTTACGGACGTAAACTACTCTCCTGGAGTCTATCTGAGTTATTCTACAAGTTTGAACTTGTTTGTATTGTTTGAAAGCAAACTGATAGTTCATTTTCGATAAAGTTTATTCTTTATATTTGAAGATCAGAACAACTCACTATATTTGAAAACTAAACTGCTAGTTCATTTTTCGTGCTGTGATTGTTTTTGTGAAGAAGAAAAGTGTAGTGCTACCTAGTTCATTTTTTGTGCTGCGATTCTATTTTTGTGAACAATAAGTTAATTTGTGTATACTGTTTACAGCAACCAAGTTTTGACTATCTCCAATCAACCAATATTGTCCCTCACAGCCGTGAGTACTCCCTCTCCTTTGGAAATTTATTTCATGTTTTCACTATGACTTCAATGCCTGCTTCAACAACTTCTTCGTGTCCTTCTACTACTAGTTCTGCTCCTGTCAATGTAGTTACGTCTGTATTAACGCAGGCAACTACATTCGTAACTGCGACAAGACCTATTTGCAGTCCGATACCTTCTACTTCTTTTGCTGTACCTTCTACTTCATTTACTCTTCCTCCACCTATTGCTTCTACCTCAACTAGGAGGTACAGGAAGACAAATGAATGGATTCGCGCCCAAACAAAGGTAGAGGATGTAAGCAAGACTGCGGAGAAGATGAGCCGGTTACGGTTCCACGACAAAAGACCGAATGTAAAAAAGGCGAACAACAAAAGACCTACTTACAAAATGAGCGACCAACTAAAAGAACGAATGACAAAAAGAGCGACTACCGAAAGGGCGAACGTCAAAAGAGCGAATGACAAAAAGAGGGACTACCGAAAGGGCGAACGTCAAAAGAGCGAATGACAAAAAGAGCGACTACCGAAAGGGCGAACATCAAAAGAGTGAATGATAAAAAGAGCAACTATCGAAAGGCCAAATGCCAAAAGAGCGAATGACAAAAAAGTCGAATAACAAAAAGTGCGAATGAGAAAAAGGGCGAATGACATAAAGAGCGAATGACAAATGGGCTAATGACAAAAAGGACGAATGACAAAAAGGGCGAATAACATATTTTGGTCATATGGTGACTTGTTCAACTCAGTAGGTAATCAAAACCTGAAATTTAGTTTTCGCACGATCCTTTTGCACTTTAATTAGATTCTTTTGGTTAAATCCATTCTCACAAGCGGCTAATTTCATTTTATTAAAATTCACGGCTACTTACCTGTAGAAAAATGCTTTATTTCTAAAGAACGGGTTTCATCAGCTGTTCACATCAGCCGGCCTCTTAATAGAGTTCTAGGTTAGTGTAGGGTAAGTTATAACTAGTACAACAATTGTGCTTTTTCTAAAATGACATAGTAAAGTCACCCATTTCTAATATTGAGACATTTGATTACGTTTTGTGTTGTAATTTACTGCGGTAAGTAGTTTTCACTTGATCAGAGTGTGTTCGGTAGCGAATAGAAGGGTTAGTTATCACGAATGAATATACTTGAAAAACTAATAAAATGTAAGGAAGCTTCCAATAATACTAAACCTCAATGTAGTTTAATTTAACACCGGCCAATAATCCATAGTGTTAGAATATTTTTATTGTTTATTTTTCATTTGAGCTCGAATAATATCCATAGTTTCGTAATTTAAATATTTTGCTTACATAATTGGACAGCGATATGCATCACTGACTAGACCAAGCACCAAAAATTAGTTTTGAGATAATTCAGTCTACAGTTCATGAGCACTTACTTAACCTTCGGGAATGTTTCTTGGCAACCGTTGCCAATATATTGATAGTGACTTTTTAAAGTAGTTCATATTATTTCCCAACAGAATACGCCACATAGAAACATTTTAAGAAATGACGCTTGGTCTAGTAATGCATAACGCTGTCCAATTATTTAATCATGCTTCATTTTATTGAAATCTTAAACAATGGAGAATGTTGTAGCTTTCTGACGTCCCGAACGTCTGTATTTTAGGTAATAAGCATATTTAATTAATACGAAGTTTCTTATATTAGAGTTGCACTACATAGAAATAGTAGCTAAGTCAACAGAAAAGTCCATTTACATTACATAACAGTGCATAGCCAATTTAATCTATTAAATACTGTATTTCTTACTTAATAACTCATATTTTCTTGTTTGTTGCTAGTTAAATGCATTGTTTAAAAGTGTAGAGAAGGCTAATGTTAGCGTGAAACAGCTCTTCTACCCTTTTTGATTTGACCTTTATTTCGGCTATAAATTGGAAATTTAGTTTGGTTTAAATTCATTCGTGCGCCTAAAATATCATATTGGATAATAATTAGCATTTTGTTGTCTAGAAATAAGTTATGTTTTATTAAGTTCAGTTTAAAATTTATGATGTGCAGTTACCGGCAGATAGCCGCCACGATTTTTCTCTACAATCGAACGATTTTATAGTCTTTACTTGTTAACTACGTTCGCGTATAGTGTTGACACCTCACTATTATAACGAAGGACCTTAACTATCTGTTTGTATGAATGTTCGTTTTCTAAAATTGTTAGTAATTCTTTGTTGTTTAATGGTGAAATCGTATGCTTTTAATAAACAGGATATGTTAACTGGCTTCTCAACATTGTTACAAATTATTAATACTTTGATGGTTGTAATTATTTCAAAGAGGTCAGAATATCTGAATGATAGAAGTTATTGATTCGTTTTGTTGCGATACCATATGTAACGATAGTCGTGAAGAACTTCAGTTATATCACTTTAGTTTTTTGTGTATTACATTCTTGAAAACAACTAATTCGAAATAGTAGTAACTTTGATATATGTAATGATCTTGTCAGCAAATGTTACGTTAAGTAGGAAATTTTAAGTAAAATTCTACTTCACGGTGGTAAAAATATACATCGTAAAGAAATGTAATTCATTCATGCATTTATGAGCGCACCCGTATGAACGTCAGTGAAAAAGGGAAAATATAGGTTTTTTCCCTGTCTTTCTTTCTCCCCCCCCCCCCCCCCGTTTCCTGGATCTCAGCAACTACAAGTCCGACACAGTTCAGCCATACACTGTTGGATTCGTCATGAACTGAAACGGTGGGGAAACTTATGACTTTGACTCTAAAACTGACAGGTCTTTTTCATTTACTTAGTTTTCTCCATTTCTCCATGTATTTTGACATGGTATGTTTGTCCCCCCCCCTCGATCTCAGTAACTACAAGTCACACAGATATGAACCATACACCGTTGGATTCATCATGGTCTGAAACGGTGGGGAAAATTATCAGTTTGACTCTAAAACTGGCAGGCCTTTTGAATCGCTTAGTATTCTCCATTTATGCTTCTCCTAGATCTCAGTAACTACAAGTCCGACAGAGTTGAGCCATACACCGTTGGATTCATAATAGTCTCAATGCATGAAATCACCTATCAAATAAATTCTAAAACTGGAAGGTCCTTTTCAGTCGCTTAGTATTCGAAATCTGTATGTTTCTTTGTCCCCCCCCCCCCCTAGATTTAGGTCACTCACCCCTCCCAAAAGATGAAACAACCCTACACGATTGGATTCGTCATGGTCTCAAACGGTGGGGAAACTTATCAGTTTGACTCTAAAAGTGGCAGGTCCTTTTAAATCGCTTAGTATTCTCAATTTCTATGTAGAGTATATATACTAAACCGCTGGAGCTAGAAACACCAAATATGGTAAGAAGGTACATCATAACCAGTAGGTTAAGAAAATATTACAGAATGTTGAAAGAGTGGCCAAAATGGTCGCAAAACCCATTGTTATATAGAACACGCAGCCTAAACCAGTGGAGCTAGAAACACCGAATTTGGTACAAAGGTACATCATCACTAATAGGTTAGGAAAAAATATTACAAATTGTACCCAAAGACGCCATCATAGATACAATATGTCGGACCATAAAAATCCATTTTCCACACCGTTTGAGCTAGAAATACGAAATTTGGCAGAAAGGTGTATTACCACAAGTAGTTTAGGAAAATATTACATTTTTAAAAAGTCGTCGTCTTGGATTCAAAATGGCCGCCCAAAATCATTTTCCACACCGTTCGAGCTAGAGATGAAATTTTGTATGAAGGTGTACCATCACAAATAGCTCACGACAATATAAGGAAAACGTTAAAAAGTCGCCATCTTTAATCCGAAATGGCCGCCAAAAATCTATTTTCCACACCACTGAAGCCAGAGAAACGAAATTTGGTATGAAGGTGTATAGTAGGTTACAATAAATAGGGCAAACCTCCCCTAAGGGGCCGCAGTCCCCTGGGGGATATGAGGGTATATCTGTACCATGGGGGTGGAGTCCCCGGAGAGTCTGCCTACGATAACCAAATGAGCTAGTCAAGAGAAATTTGGCGTAAAGGTAAATTATCAAGATTAGGTTACGAGAAACACACTAAATGATCAAAAAGTCGCCATGTTGAACCTATAAAATATTACTGCCAACTAAGATTCATACAGAAGGCATATTGCGCCCAAACAAATGTATTTCGATTCGAAACGACATGCGTCATTGGTTTCAATGTATTTTGTACCCCCACGATTGTACTTCAGCGGTTCCAAGTATTCAAGATATTTTCGGCCGCCATCTTGAAAAATCAAATTTTCCCTACATCTTCTGTAGTTTTGGGAATATCTCGACCAAACCTTCACATTTCGACTCAGACCAATTTAAATATATTTAATTCGTTTTTAAATGTATTTAACTAGTTTTCATGTATTTTCGCTACCACCGGCCGCCATCTTGAACTTTTTCCTATATCTTCAGCGTTTGTGGAAAAAATTTCAAACAAACCAACATATTTCGACTCAAAGCAACATATTTCGACTCAATTGTTTTCGTTTATTTTCGGTACCACTGACCGCAACCTTGAAAAATTGACTTTATCTTATATCTTCTGCGTTTCTGGGAATATTTCAACTCAAAGCCGTGTACTTCAATTGTTTTCATTTATTTTCGGTACCTTCGGCCGCCATCCAGGAAAATAGAATTTTTCCTATATAGTCAGTGTTCATTGAACAATTTCTACCAAACCAACATATTTACACTCCGATCTATGTACAGTGGAACCTCCATTAACCGTCACTGTCCCGGTCCCGACGGATAACAGAAATTTCATTATAAATGTGTACAGTAACGAGATTTCAAATGGTTTGGAAGAGAAATGAAAATGAAACCGTGTACAAGTTGATAATACAGTACAATGTACACACGTATTTTATTGACAAAAATATGTTTCAATAAGACTAGTACAGAACTTCTATACTGTATGTAGGTACAGTACTAGTTGAGTGACCTTATTTTAACATAAGGTCTCTCCCCTAATACTTAAAATAAGCCGTCATCTTCTTCTGTTTCTTTCAAGCTCGAGCTTTTTTTCTTCTTCTTTTTAAAAAAAACATTCAAAAATCTGTTATTACATAATATATTTCTAATCAAAAATGCGCATTTTTACGATGACGGATAACAGAGAGTGACGGTTAAAAGAGTGACAGTCAATCGAGGTTTTACTGTACTTGAATATTTTTCATGCATTTTCGGTACCACCGGCCGCTATCTTGAAAAAAAAATGGTATTTTTCCTATATCTTCAGCGTTTATGGGAATATTTCAACCAAACCAACATATTTCGACTCAAAGCGATGTGCCTCATTGGTTTTCAAGTATTTTCGATTTCGTTGGATACGTCATGATCAGAAAAGATGGGGAAACTATGAATGAGACAGAGCTTAACCCATACACCATTAGATTGGTAATTGTATGAAACCGTGGAATAACCTACACCTTTGACCCTAAAATTGGTAGGTCATTTCTATTAATTAGCGCTTGGTATTCTCCATTTGTGTCTCTCCTAGATCTCAGAAACTACAAGTCCGACAGAGATGGTCTATACACCGTTGGATTCTTGATGTTTTGCAACGGTGAGAACAGTGAATGTGACTCAAAAAGTGGCAGGTCCTTTTCAATCGTTTAGTATTCTCCTCTTGTGCCCCTACGAGATTTCAGTAGCCACAAGTTCGACAGAGATAAGCCATACACCGTTGGAATAGTCATGGACAGCGGTGGGGAAATCTACGACTGACTCTGAAACTGGCAGGCCCCGGCATTCGCTTCGTAATCTCCATTTGTCCCTATGATTTTTACTCCTTCTTTTGGCTACATTATAAGATAATTTTAATTTATACGGGGGCGCTTTGGTTTTGTTTACAATAAAAACCTTAACTTAGCTTGTTGCATTTCAATTTATCTTTTTGAATTTAGGTAAGAGTATTTATAAGTGTAGGAATCTTGTGTTTCGTGTTCTATATAATTTCTCCGATCGTCACCCACTGACACGAAAAGTACCCTCAGTTCAAATGTTTATATCATCATCATCATATTCAGTCGTTTTCTATCCACTGTTGGATGAAGACCTCCCCCTTTTCTTTCCACATATCTCGGTCTGCTGCTGTTCTCATCCATGTAGCTCCTGAAAAACGCTTGATTTCATCTACCCATCTTACATTTGGACGTCGTCTCGGTCGTTTCTTTTCTCTAGGAATCAAATGTAGTACATTTGTCGTCCACCTTCCATCTGTTCGTCTAGCTATGTGACCAGCCCATCTCCACTTCATCTTCTCTGCATTCTTGATAACATCCTCCCTTTGTTTGTGCACGAATCCATTCATTTTTCTTCCTGTCCCCCTGGTTATTCCTAGCATGCATCTCTCCATTACTCCTTTATGTGACTCTCAATCTTTGGGTCGTTTGCGCATTCAATGTCCAAGTTTCGCAGCCGTACATCATCACAGGTAAGACACATTGATAATAAACTTTACGCTTCAGACACATTGGTAGTTTGCTTTTGAAAATAAATTATAGTCTTCCAAACGAATTCCACGCCATTTTACATCTTCTATTTATTTCATCAGTCAACTTCGCATTCGATGTTTTAAGCTGGTCTAGGTAAACATACTCATCAACTATCCCTATTGGCTCTCCGTTAATCTTTACTTCCTTCTTTCCAGCATGTTGATTGTACATTACTTTTGTTTTACTTAAGTTCATTTTAAGGCCTATTTTCGAACTCTCATTACTCAGTTCTTCCATTCTGGTTTGTAGTTCCTCTGCACTTGAAGCAAACAGGACTATATCATCAGCGAATCGTAGGTGATGAAGATATTCGCCATTAATTTTAATTCCAACTTCATCCCAGTTTAAATTTTGGTACACTCTCTCCAGGACTGAAGAAAACAGTTTTGAAGAAATTGAATCTCCTTGCCTTACCCCTTTTCCAACATTAAATTTTTCACTTTCTTGACGTACTCTAATGACAGATGTGGCAGTGGAGTAAATGTTTCGCAGTAACTTGATGTATGCACTTTCGATGCCTTGATGTTCAAATGATTTAAGTACTGCTGCCAAGGAGACCGAATCGAAAGCTTTTTCAAACTCTATGAATCCCAAACATAGTGGAAGTTCATATTCATTAGTCCTTTCCATAACTTCATTCAATGTTTGTATGTGGTCCATTGTGCTAAATCCACGACCAAATTCGGCTTGTTCCCTTCCCTGGTTAAGCTCCAAGTCCCGTTCAATACAATTCAAAATAACTTTGGTGAACATTTTGTATAGAACTGATAGTAAACTAATTGGTCTGTACTTTTCCACGCATTCTTTGTCCCTTTCTTCTGCTGTTAGTCCATCTTCTCCTGGCGATTTTCCGTTCTTCATCCCTCGAAGTACTTT